>JAADVK010000675.1:0-18788 GCA_023334975.1 Globisporangium sylvaticum | reverse complement strand
TTTTCTGAGTCTCACATACAAAAAACAAGTCTAAGCCAGGTTGGAAACGTGCCTTATTTGTGACCTCCAAAAATCCTTGCCGAGGATATTTTAGGATTCGAATGCTATTTTTTATGAAAAATCTGTTTCAAAATTTTGCAAGAATTTGTGGGTCAAACCCACAAACCCGTTTTTGAAACCCGTTTTTTTGAAACCCGTTCTTGTTTCTTGCGTTAAACGATATTGTTTAACGAAGAAAGTAGAAAGTGCCGATATGAAACCTAACGGGTTTTCCACTGAGCCACTTTCGCCCACTTTCAAACAGGCAGAGCAAAAGGAAAAAGCGACGAAGGCAAGAAAATGAGTGCGCGGCGCAACAGCAGCTGCCGGCGGACGGCGGCGTCCTCGCCCATGAAGACCAAGATGACGAGCAACGCCAAGGTGAAGAGCGACGTGCCGGACCAGCTCGGCGCACTGCAGGAGCAGCTCACGCGCCAGCTGCAGCAGACGATCGAGGACACGGTCGGCGCGGTCTGCGACGACTTCCAGCACGACCTCAAGGCGGCGTTGGCTGCCGCCGCGGCCAACAACAACAACAACAGCAGCAGCACGCGCAGTGGCGCAAAGCAGCAGCAAATGTCGATCCCGGCGGTGGCGCAGTTCGGAGCGGCGTCCACGGCGGACTACGAAGTGTACTACAGCTGCTGCAAACGGCTAGTGGCGTACATCTCGGCGAACATGGCGACGTCGCCGGACTTTGCGCCGCAGATGGACCGCATCATCCTCGCGTGCCACAGCAACGCCCCCGAGCGCGTGCTGCGCTCGATCGCGACGAAGAATGTCTGGTTCCACCGCCGGGACGGCGGCGTCGCTCCTGAGACCGCGAGCGAGACCGACGAGGTTGAAGTGGTCGAGCGACCAACGCGCGCAGCTGCTGCTGCCGCAAAGGCTGCGTATGGCGGTTCCCCTGTGCCGAAGAAGAGCGAGCGCTCGATCAAGAAGGAGAAAGAGTCTCTAGCTCGCATGACGCGCACGACGGCGAGAAAGAGTGCGGAGGCGTCGCTGCCGCCGCCACGCGCTCCGTCGAAGCGCCGATCGCCCGCCGCGCCTGCGCCTGAGCCTCCTATGGCTAAGCGACTGCGTCCAGCCGCGAGACGCTCGCTGCCGCTTCCAAAGTACGATGATGAAGACGAAGACGAAGACGAAGAGCAGGAAGAAGAAGAGGAGGAAGAAGAGGCGGAGGTTGATGTGGACCAGGGAGAAGACTACGGCGACGAAGAGTCCGCGACGAACCAGCCGCACTACGAGACCGCCGACGAATTGCTCGACTTCAAGGACCCAGTGCGCGACATGTGCTATGTCGACAAGCGCACGCCCGCGCAGACCAAGTTCTTCAAGGAGCGACTCCGCAAAGCGATTCTGTTTGTGGACGCGCAGCTCTGCAAGCCGCCGCCGGGCAAAGTGTGCGCGCGTGACTGCAAGAAGATCCGCGCGGTGATGTGCGACCGCAACCTGCCGTGCCGCAACAAGATCTGCCGCGTGTGGCACGACGTGGAAGTGCACATTGACCGGTGTCAGAACACCCACTGCGAGCTCAAGAACCGCATCATGCTGCGCGAGACGATGCACAAGATCGACCACAAGAAACTCCAGATCCACAACGCCAAGCTCGAGGTGCAGGCGAAGAAGAAGCAGCTCGACGACATCAAGAATGGAGAATCGAACGAGCGCGAGCAGTACATTGAGTTGACGCTGTTGACCAACGAGATTGGCGAGCTGGAGGGCGACATTGCGGCAGCGGAAGAGGAGCTCGGGATCCTCAACGGCACGAAGAAGGCGTTCTGGGCGTGCTTGAACGTGGTCGGGATTGAGCTCAAGGACGATGTCGCCGACGGCTTCCCGGACTTGGCGATGCACTACGCGAACAAGAAGCAAGCGGCGGCGAAGACGCGCGCGCCAAAGCGAGCTGCGAAAGATCTGGAGAGCTTTGTCCCTGAAGAAGAGCCACAGCAAGATGACGAAGTGGGGGTGAACGACGATGGTGGCGCCATCAACACAGGCGGTCCGATGCCTCCGATCACGAGACGCACGACGCGACGAAGCACGACCAAGACTTTCCAAGCCATGGCACAGGATGCAGTCAGCGCTGAAAGTGAAGAGGAGACAAAGAGCGCAGAAGACGGGGAACAAGGAAATGGCGTCGGTGAGAATGCTGTGGTCCAAGAGGAAACTGTTGGCGAATCTGTGGGCAGTGACGACGGCACGGCGGTGAC
The DNA here is from genome assembly GCA_023334975.1 of Globisporangium sylvaticum. Lineage (NCBI taxonomy): Eukaryota > Oomycota > Peronosporomycetes > Pythiales > Pythiaceae > Globisporangium > Globisporangium sylvaticum. Next base: position 16,536 of record JAADVK010000675.1, on the reverse strand, counting down.
CAGCATCCACGTGACGGGTCAAAGCACCGCCAGTATGTTTCAGAACGCCCAAGCGAATGGCGGTGACGACACGGAAGACCAGTTTCCTGAAACCCAAGACCTGAACGATCTCCGCGAATTGCTGCCACAGACTGGCACCGACTCGGACCACAGCGTTCAAAACCAGCAGGTGTCGCAGATTGTGATCACTAACCAGCGCGCAGTTCAGGTGACGACTTCGAGCTCAAGCAGTAGCAGTAGCAGCACCACTATGATCAACCGCAGCAGCGCGACGGTGGTGGCAAGTGCGTCCAGAGAGCTCCAGCCGCTGCCGATCCCCTCCAACATCCAGATCATCTCGCAGCCTCAGCCAGTCACATCTCTTCCGCTTACGGTGCCGACGCCAGCGAGCCAGCAGCCGCTGATCCCAGCGCCGTTGACTGGTGCTCCAACGAACCCGTCCGCTTGAGACACTTGAGTGAGCGAGCGAGCAATCTCTATCTACTCTGTCCAACCAAACCAAACCAAAGCAAGACAAAGCGAATGTGCAGTTTTCTGCTCTCATCGACCTCCGTCCGAGCGAGTCGTTGAGTTTTGTAACGTGTGTGTATCTAACCTCCCTCTCTTCTCCTTTGATGATAGGTTTGTTTTTAAGACGAATATATTTGCAAAAACGTGCTGCCGCTGTTCAGAGCAAGTGTCGGCCAGTGAGTGGGTGCCATTCAGGCTCAAGAGGTATGGCTGAGGTCCCATCAGAGCAACTACCTTGATTTGCGTTTGCTTGTGTAGAAATGGCTGTGCCTCAATGTCGATTCCAGGTGAGAGCGAATGACGATGACGCTTCGTTCGGATTTAGACGCCTTGACTGACTGACTTTGTAGACTGGTATAATTAGGCTCTCTTTCTCTCTGTTGTCAGGACTCTTCTCTCTCTTGCTTGTGGTTTAGCTTGATGGTTTCTGCTGGTGCGTTAGTGATTGCTGAAAACCATGGAGGATCCGGAGCGGCGCATGCGGAAGAAGAGCCCGTGGCACCGCCGCTGCCTTCTTCGTATCTGCCAGGCGGACGAAGGTCGAGCCAAACGCCCTCGATGCTCAGTGCTTCCTTGGCGTCATTCGCAAACGAAGGCTTTCTGGGCAATGACGAAAATAATGGCAGCGGTGGCAGTAGTGGTAGTGGTGCGAATGGAGATAACGCTCTCGAAGAGGAAACCCAGAACGCAGACGACTCGGGTGAAGACAGCGAGGACGTCGAGTCGGCCAAGCACCACTCACTTGAGCTCCAGGTCGAGATGCCGCGCGGCAAGCTCTCACGCCGCAACATGATCATCGAAGTGATCCGGCGCGCGTACTACCACGACGTGATCGTCGTCAAGGAGGAGCTGCGTCACGCTACCATCAAGCCATCCGCATCATCATCACTTCCCCATGCGAACAGCAAAGAGAGCGCCAACAACAGCAGTCACGCTGTGCAGTTACAATCATCACAACAGCAACAGCAGCAGCAGCAGAGTGCAGAGGATCGACTGGCAGCAGTGCCGTCCGTGGACCTGCGCGATGCGCTCCAGTTGTTCGCTCCCGCAGAGACCGTGCTCCAGGTTCACCCGTGTGAAGCTTGTGGTGGGTGCCTGGAACTCGTCCACGGAGAGGCATAGTGATTATGCGAGCTATTGCGAAAGTGTTGGCATTTTTGAGAAGGCTCTGTGGAACCTTGACGGACAATGTTGCTGGTATCCTTCAGAGCAAAGAGCTGCAAGCTGCGCGACAAGAGATGGTGCGCGCGTCCAAAGGCGAGCAGCAGATGCGCAGCGTCGTGCATCGCATGCGCACTGAGGCAAAGGAGATGGAGGAGGTGAACGATGCGCTGCAGCAGCGGGTCAAAGCGCTCGTGAAGGAGAACTCGTACACGCTCGAGCAGCTCCAAGCCGCGCGGAAAGCCGAGCGCGAGCAGACCAAACGCCACCTGGAGGACCAGCTCATCGACGAGGAGCGCGCGCGCGAGGAGATGCAGGGTACACCTGTGATTGATTATTCGTTATGATGATTATGCATGCTTGGACAGTGTCAGTGCGCTCAAGATGCGGCTGAATCAGGACAGCGCGGGTGCCGCCGAAGAGCTCGAGGATATGCTGCGGCAGCTGGAAGAAGGCAAGCGCGACCAGCAGTACGAGATCGAGAAATGTCTCGTGCTGCGAGAAGCGCTGCGGTCCATTTCGGACAAAATGTACGAGCTGAGTGACAACCAGTCGCTCAAGGGCGAGATCAACGTGGACTTTCCAAACTTTGACGACGATCGCCAGCCTACACCTGGATATGGAGGTACCACCAATAATGAAGATGGAGGCGATTCGCACCTGGTACCTGAACTCTACCGCAAGAAGCAGGAGCTGCGGCGCAAAGTGATGGTGGAGAAGGAGATGAAAAAGTTCAGCCAGACGTGCCACTTGCGCTCGGAGATCGTGAATCTTGAAGTGCGTAAGCTGCGCGAAGTACTCGAGAGCACGCGCGAAGAACTGGACGAGGCCGAGAACAAAATCGACTCGGACCAGCTGCAGCTGCGCACGCTCGAGGCGGACATCGCGAAGCTGCGACTGGCAGTGAAGATGGGCAAGAACAACCTGCAGCGCACAGAGAAGACCCTGGTGGGATATGTTGTGGCACTTCATAAACTTGGCTGTGTCTGACTATATCCTGCTGTCGATTTGCTTTATCGTCGCTAGAAATCCACAGCAGAAGACCTACAGGACTCTCAACGCCGATGCGAGGGCCAAAAGAGTGAGCTCGACAATTTGAGAGCTGCGCACGACAAGTTGCAGGAGGACCAGAAGCGACTCACGATGATGCTCTTTGAGAAAACCAAAGCCTGGGAGAAAGAGATCAACTCGAATGACAAGGTGAGTTGTCTGTCCTTGGGTGCTCTAGTTCGCTGCAGCGATTCCTACTCGTTTTGCTGTGCACGAACAATGTGGTATTGTGATCATGTCATGAATTGTGAGTAGTGTAATCTTAAGATCACCACTTTGGAAGCAAGTCTACTAGCAATGACAGCCGCAAGAGACTCACTGCATAGCAGGGTACGTACCTACAACAACGACTTCCGAATCTGTGCCTGGCGATTTAAGCTCATCTTTTACGGACTTTGGGTTTTGTAGCTGCAAGACATTGAAGAACTCGCAGAGTATCGCCGCAGAACAAACCGAAGCGTGGAGATCTCGGCGGTAGCCCAGACAACTGAGTCCGACATGCAGACCGACAGGTGGAAGCCGCACGGATTGACCCTTCGACAGCGGAATAGTCCCGACAGCATGCCGCAGCGCTTTCTGGGCAAGGCGTCGGTCATGATTGCGTGTCCCGAGCTCAGCGCCTTGCCCTCGTCCAAGTCTTCTTCATCGTCAGCCAACCAAGAGTTTGGTGGGGGCAACTCGACCGGCACTGGCACGCCGTCGTTCTTGGATGCTGACGAGCATAGACGCGACTTTCTGGAGCTCAACATGTATCCATCGGCAAAAGCCGGCGGGCGACAGATCAAGACCAGCCACGGAAGCTCGAGACCCAAGGCGCTTTCGAAACTGTACCTGTCGTCGGACGGGATCTCGCAGAAATACATACATCTCTCCGTCACCGCGGCAGGCGTTCCAGGACGGAACTTCGTCGCAGTCTGCTCTGTTTCAGGATGTGCAGCAACGCGTGAGACCCTACACGTCACAGAGTTAGACGAGCTGATGCAAATCTGATGGCATGAACGGAATGGTAAAGACAGCATGATGCCACTGTTTGGCAGCATCGAGTGAGATTGTTAAGATCTACCACCGCAGCTGATTGTGACGCGACAGATTGTAAACTTTTCATGAGCGGCACACGCGAGATTTGTTCTTGTCTAAAGCTGAGGGAACGTTTTCTCGATGAAACGAACGCCTTCAACTTCGAGACGAGCCAGCGCAGGAACGTAAATGTCGGGGGTGGTTGGCGTCAGCACACCGCGGGACTGGACTGCATCTTGGAGGATCATCTGGACACCAATAGCTGCTGTGACACCGACAGTCTTTGCCATGACCGTGTCGCCCTGCTCCGAGCCGTAGCCGACGTAGGTGGATGTTCGAGTCTCTTTCTTGCCGTTCGCGTACTCGACGCCGAATTCGTGGTGCATGATCGCCATGTCACGCTCGCCAGGCTGGTAGGCGAGCTTCTCCATCAACAGCGTGCAGAAAGTGTCGATCACGGAGCCAGAGTTAGTCAGAGGCGTCGCAGGGTCGTACACGCCGAGCCACTGCAGGAACTGCTGCGCATCGGACTGCAGCTTGACGTTCGAGGACTTGGAAAGCTGCTGAATGAGCTCTGGCCACGTCGACGGGATCTTCGTCGACGGGTCGGTGTCAAACAGACCAAAGTTGCGAAGCTGGAACAGAATGTCACAGGTGCCGGCGTATCGAAGCGTGCCCCGGAAGATCGTGTGCGCATCTGGGATGCCGTAGATATCCGCGTACGGAAGCGAGTCGCGGTTCGGGATCTGCTCGATCGCGAAAGCAGGCAGGAAGTTCACCTTTTCGTTGCTCTTGAGCAAATCCACGCCCGGGATGTTGACAACCTTGCCGTTTTTACGGTACTGCGCCGAGTTCAGCGCAGCCGTCAAGACGCCGCGAGGACTCCAACTGAACTTGTACGCGATCGGGTTGTCCGCGGCTTCTGGCGCCGGGAGACCGCCGCACACGGACGAGAACGACACGATCTTGCCGTCCTGCGATTTCACTTCGTCAATCACCTTCATCGCGCTCATGTGGTCCATGCCAGGGTCCAGGCCGAGCTCACAGAGGATCGGGATGCCAGCGCTCTTTGCCTGCTCATGGAGTTGGCGCATCTCGGGGGAAATGTAGCTCGCAGTCACAAGCGGCGTGCGGTGCTGGATGCACAGCTTGGCAACGTCCGTGTGCATGGTCGCTGGCAGCAACGAGACCACGCAGTCCGCATCGGCGCACAGGTTCGCGAGCGCTTGCTTGTCTCGGACGACGTCCACAGTGTGTGGGTTGATGTTGGAACGAGAGAACTTGCGCAGCATGCGGTTCGCCTCGCCTTCGAGTCCAGAGACGACGTGCACTTCGTTGCCGGCTTCGCGCGACAAGTACTCCACGAGCGGCGCAGCGACAAGCCCGGCGCCAAAGCAGACGACCTTGCGCTTCTCCTGAGAAGTGACCGAGACCGTCGAGTCTTGGGCTCGGCCGGCGCCTTCCTTGCGAGTCTTCGAGTAGTCGAGACCGCAGAAGTCTGGCAGCTCAGTGACCGACGCGTGGGCTCCAGCAGTGAGCTCCGAGAGCGCCTTCACCTTGGCGATGATCTTGTTCAGCTCTTCGCGGTTCTCCATCGTGATCTGGACAATCGCGCTCGACGTGCTCTCGCTGGACGCGTCGATGAAGTTTGGTCGCACCTGGCAATCCACCAAGTGGAACTGGCCGTTGTGCTCTTCAATGACGTTGAGCACCTGGTTGATCAGACCAGTGTCGAACAGGTGGCCGTCAAGACGCAAGCACGTGCTGCCGGCGAGCTTCTCCTTCTCGACAATGTACGCAGTGTTCTTGCTGCGCTCACGCTCAGCGCGCATGCGGTGGATGTACTGGAACTTTGGCGCCAACACGCCGTTGCTGGCAATGCACGCCCCCAACAGCTCTTTTGGCAACTCGCTTTGCGCTGTCAATGGAACGCGAGCATCCGTCTTCGAGAGCACGCTGACGTAATCGAGCAGCTTGTCGCCAAACTGCTGGCTCGACTCACGTGCGAGCTCGCTTGGCAAAATGTCGACCGACATCATCATCACGCCATCGCCCTCAAGGTCGTCCTTCATCTTGCGCTCGTTCACGTCGTAGAGCGCAAACGGTCGCTCGATCTCGGTCGAGTAGTCCAGGAACTCGATGCTGCCGCCAATGTCGCACGAGATGTCAGCGATACCGAGCAGCTTCTTGTTGCCGCCATTGCGCAGATCTTCGAGCTGCTGACGGGTGAGCAGTCTCGGGAAGCGGTCGTCCCAGTACATGCAGTTGACGATCATGGACGCGTGTGGAGCGATCTTGTCGTGGAAGACGCTTTCGTAGTGGTGTGGGTTCTGGTAGTAGTCTTCGCGCGTTTGCTTGCGGCTTGGATCGATCGGCTGCACCATGAAATCATCCTGGACGACGGTGCCGTAGAGAATGCGGTTGTCTCGCGGGAGGTTCGGCAGCTCCGATGGGTGCACCATCTGGTGCGGCATCAAGCGGAAGATCTCTTGCGCGCCTTGCGACACGTTTCCGTTGCCAGTGAACACAAACGTCATCGGCGCCAGGTCCGACGGCAGACCGTCCGCCTTGATCTTCTTTCCAGCGTGCTCGACCGCTTCCTTGGCACGCTCCAAGTCAGTGTACATGTACGACGAGCCGACGTTCACAAACGGCGTCGAATAGCCCATGTTGATCAAACGCTCGCCGATACCACGGAATCCCGCGACCATACCGGCTCGTCCCGCATTGCCACCGAACGCGATTAATCGCTTGCCATTGCGCTCGCCCTGCTCCGTAATGCACTCGTAGTCGATGAGCATGATCTTCTTCTGGAGCACGGTGTCGAGCAGCTCCATGTTTTCCTGCTGCGCCTTGATCGTGTGGCTGAAGAACATGTACGTCTTCTCCGGGAGCAGCTCCTGCGTGGGCACCTGCTTGACGCCGACGATCACATTCGCGGGCGACAAATCTTCCGTGACCTTGGCGCCGGCGAGCGCGTACTGCTCGTCCGAGAAGATGCGCGAGTGCGACGGCTGGATGAGCACCTGCACGCCCTGCTGCACGAGCGAGCGCACGTGCGCAGGCGTGAGCGGCGCGCGGCGCTCCCACTTGTTGTACACCTCGCGCACGATGCCCACGGACTTGCGCATCGCGCTGCTGCTGCTGCTGCTCATACTTGCGCGCGGAAATGCGGAAACCAGAATGAGTGAGTGAATGTTATGATCCCGAGTGGGCTTCACTTTGCCAAGAGATGCGAAGGTGATCTTCCAAACATCCCAACGCAATGTTGGGAAGCTGGGAGGAGAGAGTTGAACTCGCGAGAACATGATTCCCCTCTGATTCGACAATTACGTTTCTATTGGTTATAATGAAGTAAGTTGAACAGTATTTATTGGCTGATATGTTGCTTCTGATGGGGATGATTTGCTAAAATTGAGAAGATACACTTGAAGTTGTCGGAAAGGGGAAGACGAATCTGTAGACGCCGAGAGAGGGGGACCGGTTCACCCGAACACGGAAAAGCGAACCGGACCGGCCAGTGACGTGACGTTTTCTGCAGACGAATGTCGTCGCAACTACTGGTAAATTACGAAAACAGGCGTATGGCTCATAATAAAAGACCCCTCGCCTCGTTTCACAGCTCATGCCAATCAAAACCACACACCAGTCGACGACCATAATGCGCAGAGACGAGAACGCGCAGTTGTGCGCTGCGAACGACGCAAGCCCCAGCGCCGCAGTGGCGCAACCAGCATCACCACTGTCAGTACCAGCAGCAGCAGCCCCCAATTCACCCGCATACTTCAGCTTCAAGGACTTCCTCTCGGAAGACGAAGCCACGCAGTTCTTCCAGCTGCCGCACAACGCACAAGTGGAGAAAGTGACGCAGTACCTCGACTTCCTGGCCAAACAGCCCGCTGCAGCGCACTTCACGACGTCGTCCAAGGCGTCAGTCAGCTTTGCTGCTACCAGATTGTCACGACTGGAGCTGCTGCCGATAGGGCGACTGAAAGACGCAGCTGGGTGGAATGTTAACAGTGATGAAGACCACGAGCAAGAAGAGAGCGATGACGTGAGCGCTGATCCAGCCATCCTCCAAGAGCTCCTCGCAGGACGAACAAGAAGCGGCTTTGGTGCATTTGGCACAGAGGACAGCTTTTTGCCGCAGAAGCAGCTCAGTCTCGCGGTCGCCGGCATCATTGAGGAGATCGGACACGAGTACATCGTCGAGCGCACGAAGAAAGGCGAGGTCCGCCCGCCCGTGCTCAACAGCAGGAGCTTCTTCTTCTACTGGTGTCACGCCGAGAAGCAGAAGATCGTGGACATTCGGCGCAAGCTCGACGGATCTGTGTTTAGTCGTCAGGATTCACAAAGCACGAAGCCCACGCGAAGAAGAAGGCGCGAGTATTGGCACCAGCTGGTCGTCGTCGTGGATCGAGCCATGTGCCTCGACTGCATCCAGTTCGCCACGTGCTTTGCGCGCAGCGAGCAGATCTATTTGGCGATGGAAGACCCGGAGGTGGTGCGCATTTTCCCACCAGAAGCAACACAGAGCGTGCAGCTCATCCAGCTCTGCTGACCGCAACTCAGGATAAAAAGATACAGGGATTCGCACTTCGTCCGTGCTTGGAGCAAATTGTCTCGTCTGGTGTAACAAATAACAGAGGTGAGGGAGGCAAGCTGCCGCAGAGCTGAACAACAACTCGCCTGGCGCTACCGCACACGTGCTTCTCTCAAGCTAGCTGAGCGTCTAGGTATTGGCGTCAAGATAGAGACCCACACTACGACGTCAACTGCAATGCGTGGAGGTCTCACCTCAGCAAGCGTCGAGCTGAGGCAGTAATTACACCAACAAAACTCCATCGACAGACTCACTGGAGGACAAGAGGGAGAAGCGCAGCGGTGGCGGTTACGAGAATGGGAAGTTCGTTTACTGTTCGACACTCGCGATCGATGCGATGGGCTGGAAGAGCGGGATCAGATGCCGGTGCGAGAGCTCTTTCGAAACTGCACCAGTCGTCGGACGAGATCTCGCGGCGAAAATGCGTCTCTCTGTCATCGCGTCAGACGTTTCAGGGCAGACCTTCGTCGCCGTCAGCTCTGCTTCAGGAGGCACAGCAACGCGTGTCTCCTACACGCCAGAGAATCAGCAGACTGAGATCCAGCAAGGGTTGATTGCATGGTTTATTCTACTGTAGTAAATGGAGAACCGGACATGATGAGAGCGTGCAGCAACTCGTGTGCACAGCTTCTCCTTCGCAGACCTTGGACATCCACGCGTCGAGTATGCGGGGATTGCTGGAGGTGCCTGCCGATGTCCATGAATGGTTTCCACAGGCTAGTCACTACAACAACAAAACAATAAACAGACGCACACACTTGGGTATATTGATAATAGATATTATTTTACGCATGCATTTCCTACTTCGACCCACCTTTGGGATTTTGTCGGTCGTTCTTGCTGCCACCGACTTTCTGTTTCACGCGATTCTTGTTCGGCGGACTGTTCTCTCCGCTTTCGCTGTCGACGTCGATCACTTCGACGTCCATCACCTGTGTAGACGCCCTCCCCGCTCTTCGGAGCGTCCTCTGCCCGACTGCAGAATTCGGATTCGGCGTGGCCGTGCTACTACTCGTCTCACCGTGTCGGTCTCGGTCGGCGCTCGGCTTTGCCGCTGCTTGCTTCTGCTTGCTCGCGTAGTGGGTCGCTAAGTCCGGGAACCCGTCGGCCACATCGTCCTTGAGCTCGGTGCCGACCTTGTTCAAGCACGCCCAGAACTCTGTCACCGCGTCCTCGTGGTTCCCAGCTCCTCTTCTTCAGCAGCGATCCGACGCTTGAGTTCGCTGATGTCGCTCTGCACGAGCGTCACCTCCAACAAGCGCTCGCGCTCGCAGTCCCGGTTCGTCTCCTTCGTCTTGAGCAAGTCGAACTCGCGCTGCTTCGCCTGTAGTTTCATCTTGAGGCTCTGGATCCGGCGCTTCGTGCCGTCGATCGTGTACCAGGTTTCACGCAGGACGACGCGATTCTGCAGCTCACAGTGAGCGTTCTTGCAACGCCCGATGTGCACTTCCACGTCGTGCCAGAGACGGCACGTCGCATTGCTGCTCGGGATCGTGCGCGTGCACATCACGTCGCGCAGCTTCTTGCACTCTCTCGAGCACACTTTGCCCGGTGGCGGCTTGCAGAGCTGCGCGTCGACGAACCGAATCGCTTTGCGCAGCCGCTCCTTGAAGACCTTGGTCTGCGCGCGCGTGGGCTTGTCAACATCGCACAGTTCGCGAACCGGGTCGTCAAAGCTGAGCAGGAAATCGGGCAAGTCGCCGAGATGCTCTTTCGCCCCTGGTGGCTTGTTCGAGATCACGGCGACCTTGTCCTCCTTCTCCTCCGTCAGTGTGTCGTCCGCCTCCACTTCAACTCCCTCTTCAGTGTCCTCTTCTTTTGCTTCCCGCTTCTCTTCCTGTTCTGCTTCGCTGCGGTTGTTCGAAGCAGCAGCAGCAGTTTGCGAGCTCGTTCGCAAGGCTGGTCGTGGTCTCTTTGGCGCCGAAGGCTCAGACAAAGGCTCAGCCGGTGCTCGCCGCTTTGGAGTCGGCATCGATGGAGCTGCTGGATTCTTTGGTTTTGCCTCGCCTGCTGCTGGTTGCGCTGGCGGAAGTGATGCACTGCCTTGCGCCTCTGTTTTCACTTGGTTATTGCCCGCTGCCTCTCTAACATGGTCACTGTCGTTCGCGAACTCGGTTCAGTTGTTGCGCCATCGTCACCAGCGCCGCCAGACACTGGAGCCGCAGCAGCAGTCCCGAGAGCTCCAACCCTACCTTCAACATCGCGGCGGTGGAACCACACGTTCTTCGTCGCGACCGAGCGCAGCACACGTTCAGGGGCGTCGCTGTGACACAGCAGGATGATACGGTCCATCTGCTGCGTGAACTCCGGAGATGTCGCCATATTCGCAGAGATGTATGCCACGAGCCGCTCGCAACACGCGTCGAACAACTCGAAGTCGGCTTCGACCACATTCTGCTTCTGTTTCTTCTTCTGCTGTTGCTCTTTCTGCTGCGCGGCGCGCTTCACGAGCGCCTCCTGGAGCTCGCCACACACGGACCCAACCGTCTTCTCGATCGTCTGCTGCAGCTCGCGCAGGAGCTGCTGCTGGAGCGCGCTCACGTCGCTCGCCTCCACGCCGCCGCCCATGTCGCCATCATCGATCCCCACCGCTGCCATTGCAGCATTTCGTTCACGAGCGCTTCCATCTGGTTCACATTCGAGCTCAGCGGGATGTCCAACTGCGGGCCGACGCTCGTTCCCTATCAGCATCAAATACACACAAGCAGTCAGCAGCCGTGTTGATTGACACGCATCACCATCATGCCTCATGAGGCAAAGCGGGTCGTATCGTACATCTTCGCTCTGGAACTGCGCAATGATGGACATGGGCGACTCCTCGTCCTCCATGTCACCGTCATCGTCGTCATCATCGTTCTCCTCGCGCCTGAGCTCTGGCTCTGGGTTGGCTCTCTTGCTTAGCGTGCGCGGCGGCGTCACCGGCATGCGCTGCTTCTTCACTGCAGGCGCCATGTGTGTCTTGAGCGTTGCGCAGGTTGATTTGTCTGTAACCCTTCGAGCCAAAAGGCAAAGCGCGTAAAAAAAACTGTCGGCTGGCTGCAAGGTTGCCTTTTAAAACAAAAACCTGAACAATTATAAATATAAATCGTTATTTTCGAAAATCTGAAAATATCAGGTGATAAACAACGAATGAGCAACGAATATCCTCCTCTTTCCCAATCAAATCAACTTCAAGCCGAAATGACGCAGCAGCAGCACGAAGATCTAGATCTAGAGCAAGCGCAAGAGCGAGCGCCGCGCGTCGTGTGCTTTGGCGCGGGCCGCGTCGCGGGGCCCTTTGTGGAGTACCTGCTGCGTCACGAGCACGCGTCGCTGTGCATCGCGTCGGCGATCGCGGACGAGGCCGAGCAGCTGAGTGCCAAGTACAGACACCTGGTGGCGGAAGGGGGACGGCAGACGCTCACGACGTGCGTTGTCGATGTGCTCGATGAAGCGCAGTACGGCGATGTGGTTGACGAGCTCTGCGCACAGGCGGACTGCGTGGTCGCGCTCGTGCCGGAGCCGGCGCAGATCCGCGTCGCGCAGGCGTGCGTGAAGGCTGCCACGCCGCTCGTGACGGCGAGCTACGCGTCGCCAGGCATCAAGGCGCTCGACCAAGCCGCGAAGGACGCCAAGATCCCGATTCTCTGCGAGATGGGCCTCGATCCTGGAATGGTAACGTAGCATTACGCAATGAATGCTTACTACTGCTGCTGTATGGTGTGGACTGTAGCTGACCACAACTCTCTATCCATTGCTGTTGATTTATATCGTGATATAGGACCACATGATCGCAATGAAGCTGATCAACGAAGTCAAAGCCAAGAACGGCACGGTCGCGTCGTTTTCGTCCGTGTGCGGCGGGCTTCCCGCACCGGACGCTGCGAATAACCCGGTCAAGTACAAGTTCAGCTGGAGTCCGCAGGGAGCGCTGCGAGCCGCGCAACGCCCCGCGCAGTACCTGAAAGACGGCGAGACCATCACGATCGCTGGCCCCGAGATCCTCGCGCACCACGAGCCAGTGGACCTGTTCCCAGAGCATGAGCTAGAGCAGATCCCTAACGGGTACTCGCTCAAGTACGCCGAGTACTACGAGATCCCCGAGGTGAAGTCTCTCTTCCGAGGCACGCTGCGCTTCAAGGGCTTCTGCCATGTGTTCCACAAGTGCGTGCAGCTCGGCTTCCTCGATGAAGGCTCGAGTGTGAAGCAAGGTGCGTCGTGGCGAGAGTGGCTTGCACAGAGAATGAAGCAAAGCGGCATCGAGAGCGTCGATAATGCGACGCAAGTGTTCCTCCACTGGCTCGGGATCGACTCGCCCGGGTGCGTGGTCGCCAAGTCGCAGTCTACGATGGGTGCGTTTTGCGATCTCCTCATTGAGAAGCTTTCATTCGCACCTGGCGAGCGGGACCTGGTGCTGATGCACGTCGCCGTTGGCGCCGAGTACCCCGATGGCTCACAGGAGACCCTGGAAGCGTTCTTCAATGCGTTTGGCGAGGCGAATGGCGACACGATCATGGCGAAGACGGTTGGGCTGACTGCTGCAATCGGTGTGAGCCTGATTCTGAGCGGGAAGATCACGTCGGTTGGCATCGTGAGCCCGACGCAAAAGGAGGTGTACGAACCGTCTTTGGAGCTGCTCGCTGCTGAAGGGATCCATTTCCAGGAACAGCAGCAGACGAAGTAGGCGTTTGGTTCAACTTTGTCTTGTTGCGTAGCCTCGTGGACCGAACCTTCCAAGAGTCTAGCGACCTCACGGTCTGTTGTTGATCAGCCCTTGTCATCACCAAATATAATCGTAGCTACCGACCGATGGATCGATCACTTTTGCTACTACCCAGCACTGGTTCTGAAGGTACAAAGCTCCTGCGAGCAGCTTCGCGTGGACCTCGCCCAGCAGCTTGTTTGCGTACTGCCTCTTTACCACTCACAGGTCCACGACGCGGTTAATGAACTGGATGATAGGAACACAAACTGGTTCAGAGTTGCCCAACGGCGTGGCACAACAGAGCACCTGTTCGACAGTTGGAGCCCATGGGTAGTGGGGACAAATTATCCCGACTCTTTCGATCATCTAACGAGGTTTCTCCCCGAGCATCCTGCTGATACTGGGAGTGTCAATAAATACCACGCGCCATCCATGACCTCGATGATCAGTATCGTTACTTAACCATCTCAGCCTCGCTTTTCGCAATCTCGGCAACTCCCAAGGTACAGCAACGGTGGAGTCGAGTGGCTTTCCGGTTGTGAAGCTGGACGCACTCACACAGCACAGCATGATGCCAACAGCATCGATGGACGGATCCACTCGGGTCCATTCTCGTACAACTGGAGACTTGTCCACTTCCTGTTACTACACAGAGTGTTGCGCAGTGTACCAGTTTGTGTACCCAGTGCTTTCCCACAAGTGTACCCCACAGGTATCCAAAAATCTCCTCCCCTCCTTCCCACGCACGGCAAGACAATGCCACTTTGCAATTAGCCGACACGCCCCACCCTCACCAACAGCCAACAACGACCAACACAAAATAATGGCGAGCGTCTTGGAGAAGGCGTTCACGAACGAGAATTGGTCTAAGAACGCAGACGACTACGAGCGCAACATGGAGCCTCTCGTCGCGCACTGGGCCAACGACGCGCTGCACATCGCCCACCTGAGGCTGCTGGACGCAGTGGCGGTGAGTTCGTCCACAACTTCCAACAAAATCCCAACGTTTCTGGACGTGGGCTGCGGCACCGGTGCGCTCTGTCTCGCGTTTGCAGAGAAATACCTGTCGCCACTAACCTCAGCCACCACACAGGAAGCTGCTGCTAGCCCCATGAAGGACATCCAGATCGTTGCGACCGATCTAGCTGATGGCATGCTCGCTCGCCTGGACGATAAGCTCAGCACACGTCCACGCTACCAGCACTTCCGTTCGCGAATCAATACCTTGCAGATGGACGGGCGACTGCTGGACAAGCTCAATGATGAGTCTGTCGACATTGTCGGCTCCAACTTTGGACTCTCGATCTTCCCCGACCGCGTCAAGGCGTGGAGCTCGGCTGCTCGAGTTCTTAAGAGCGGAGGCGTGCTCTTTGCCACGGTGTGGGATTCGCAGAGCACAAGCATGCGCTGGCTTGACGCCTGCGCCAAGCTCGCCTACGACGCGCAGCTGGCTTCGAAGAAAAGCGCAACTGGCAGTGACAACGACAGTGAGTCGTTTGTTGCACCGTCGACGAAAATCGGGCACACCACCATCGCGCGTGAGCTGCGCGCCGCGGGTTTCCGCGACATCGAGATGTACCGCTCGCAGCACTCGGTCGTGTCCGAGAGCCCGAGCATCTGTGTGAACGGGATGCTGGAGAACCCTGGCTTTGCAGGGTTCATCGAGCACGCCGGTCGCGAGCGCCTCGAGGACTTTCTCTACCAGGCTATCGCACAGGAGGGCACGTTCGCTGCTACCGGCGCTGATGACCAGCAGCACAAGCCTCCAAGTATCGAGCAGGTGAGAAAGTCCGCTCGCCCGTTCATGATCAACTTTGTCGCACAGGTTGTCGTCGCGACCAAGTAGCCGAATCGACATAGGATGCGTTGTTATTCCGAAGTACCAACAATTCCAGAATGCGTGTTGCATCCTTGGATGTCTTTCTCCTGTACCTCTGCACGCAATCCAAGGAAATATCACAACTGGGCTTTCTTCGACGGTATTATTGATAACAATCAAACCATGGCCACCCTCCTACTGAAGTATTATAGCTACAGTAGCCATCGCTAAACCACTTTTCGTTGCAGCGCAAATGTCGTTGGCGATTTCCACCGTGACCGCGGAGCACGATCGCATCTAGCGAAAACAGATTTGAAATGACTCTTTTCTTTCTCGGACTGAAGAAGCAAGCATGAGGAACGCCTCCCGCGCTAGTCGCAGATTGGCATTGCGGTTCTGCCATTCTCACTCACTCTCAATCTAAACAGACACAAAGTGGTGATCTCTCGAGTGAACGAGCAGCCTCAGGGGAGTCGAGCAGTCCGCTGGGCACAAACACTCGCAGACAAACGGGATGGGCTTCGTTCTGCGATGCCTGCGTGCGCTCTTGAGGTCGAGGCTCGCGGTTCAAGTCGAGCGAGCAACACGGCCAGGACTCCCTTCAGCGCCTGCGAGATCTGGCTGATCCAGTTCTTCGTGGCGATCTTGACCACTGGTAGTAGCAGCGCGTACACCCACCGTAGCCCCTCTCGAACCGAATCCATGGATGACCTCGACGACATGAAGCCCGAGATCGTGGTCTTCAGCATCGAGATCTTCAACGCGCTCTACGTGTCGTGCTCGATGCAGAGCGCCGGTTCACTCTCGACGTCGCTCATGCTGACGGCGCTTGCAACAACAGATTCGGGTGTCCCAATCCCAAGTCAACATAAGAGCACGACGCCGAACTCTGACTCAGGATCACCAAGTCAGTGCGGCACTGAGATCTTCACGAGCAGCGAGCGGCTGCTGTTCGTGCTGAAATGCACCAAACTGCTCTTCACGACCGAGTTCCTCATCCTCATCCTCATCGAGTACACGGAAGTGATCATCTCCATCATCTACAGCGAGTTTCCCACCCATCGCTTTCATGAAGTCTTGCTTTTCGTTTCCAGTACCAGCTTCTAACCTCTCTGTGTTGTCGTAGGCTTGTACGTTGTCGCAGCCATGCACCTGAAGAACCACGAGTTCTATCCTCGATTGACTCACGTGACCGATCACGATGCGGGTCGCATAATGGCGAACGTGTCCACCTACGCCAGTCTCGAGTTCCTGTCCTCGTGGTGATATCCCACATTCTGAAGAAGTAGCTGCGCATTGACACGACGAGACAGCTCGCGTTCGTGCTGCAGCGCCAGTGGGCGGTGGATATCCTTGAAAACCGGGGTCAGTTCTTGTTGGTTCGAGAATTCCGAGTTCAAGTGCACAAACAAAAGCCACTCAGGAAGAGACGAAGCAAAAGGAAATCTGGGACTTCTCCAAGAAACCCGAACAGTAGTTGAAATTTGGAAAAGTCCTAGAAACCGACTAGAAATCTACCCCAGAGTAGTCTGTCGGCGAGGTCCTCCGTAGGTTCATATAATAGTATCACCAACAACTCACTCCACGCCTTCCTCCGTCTGAACATCCCAACTACCTCACTCGAAGTTTTTCTTCACCGCACTCAAGTCTCAGCAAGCAACCAGTCAGTTCCTCCGCAGTCTACATTTCTCT
>JAADVK010000674.1:0-18804 GCA_023334975.1 Globisporangium sylvaticum | reverse complement strand
TGTGTGTGCTTGCGTTGTGTACCCCCTGCGATGATGAAACCACAGTTAAGCTTTGCGTGTGTGGGCTCCGCGTTAACATTGTTGTTCCTTTGGGAAGTTAAACTTTGTGTACGGACCTGCAGTGATAACATTGCTGTGTGCGCTTGTGCCTATTAACATGCGAATATGTGCGCTTTGCAACCAAATGAGCTGTCTTTACTTGTTCGCTTATCCTCTTGTCATCCCTAGACGTGAGCCTTAAACCCTGCGAGCAGTGTGCTCTTACTCTGTGTTCAAGCTGTTGTCCTCCGTTGCTTCGGCTTCAATGCAGTTCCGACGGACGAGCGCGCGGCGCTGACTCGAGAACTGAGCGATATGCGTTTGCGAGAGGTTCGAGCGCGACTCCCACGTCGGTTTCCAATTGGCATGGGTAGGTCACCTTCTTCTCGCACATCGAGTCGAGGAAACTTGCACACGCCGTGAAGCTGCTCCCTGTTAGGTCGCCGGCGCTCAGAATTTTAGCCTCGCCGTCGCTCTCGCTCTTGTCTTCCGGCACAAGCTACTCTTGCAGGTGCACAGGCGTGATCGTTCAAGGATTCTTCAGCGACAGATCCTCGAAGATGACCAAAGATGGACAGCTCAGACACAGGTACGTGCTCGTTTCCCTTCCAACCGCTCAGCACGCGCGCTATCTTCTGATCTTCGTTGGTCGTGTTGAAAAAGTACGCAAACGCTTTGTTCGTAGTCGTTAGGTTCCAAGCGCCTCGATCGAAAATCCACTGCACGCTCAGTTTAGGATCTCCGTTCGCGTGTTGAGCTCCTCGACGCCAGAATGGGTGCGACGCCAGCTCTCTCTCCACGCCATTTGTCTTGGTCGTTTTTTCAGCACTTGGTTAACGGAGCTGTGTACAACTGGTGCACGAGCCACAGCGGAGACTGGCGCCTTCTCTTGACCGATGCCACCTTCGACAGAAGGACCACTCCCAAGCAACTTAAGCAGCGGAATCGACACCGTGATTGACGGGTCCTCACCGGCATTTGAGGCCGGAAGCTGGGGAAGGAGCGCGGCGCCCGGAACAGCTTGCATGAGAAGAGCGACTGCTATTGCATGGATTGGGCACGTTGCAAACCTGTCTCGTTCCGGGAAGAGCGACAAGCCTTGCTTCTCTGACGTCTTGATCCGGCTGCACCGACGGTAGAGAACGTCGCTTGCGCTGACCTAGAGACTCTGCTTGTGGACAAGCGAGAGATCCGATGCGCGTCCGAAGAGGTGCCACATCAGGCACACAAGCGCAGCGTCCAGGTAGTCGTGCGCGTCCGAGGCAGTCGGAGACAAGTGCTCCATAAGCAACTTAAGGCCACCTTTAGTGCATGCTGGAGCTTTCTTCACCATTCCCCCCTTTCTCTTGTCATGTAGTGTTTTCCCAGAGTCCTCGCCTGCTCAAGCAGCTTCCCGTTGATGGCTTGCTTCTGTGATCTGAAGATCCCAAGAAGCCACTACTATACATGCATGTAGTAAGTCAAAGCAGAGTTTTTGGCCAAGAACTCTCCGCCTCCGCCTTTGCGAAAGGCAAGGTGCATTGCGAACTTGTCCATAATGGGTAAACGTTAGTACTAGAAGGATCACCAAGGATTGATGTGTACAGTATTTCGAGCGACACCATCTCATAGGCAAGAGACCTCTTGAACCCATTCACTGCAGTCGACATGGCCGACTTGGTGTTGACGGGGACGAGGGATTGGGGTCTCATATTTGCCTGCAGCTGGATGCGACGAATTAGTTGTGCGGCGCCGTCAAGCAAATCCGCAGAGGCGGCACGAGCCTGCTCCTTCCGTGCGAAATGCCGCCATCAGCAATAGGGGTTAAATTTGAGAAATAATCGTAAAAGAGTGTTCCAATGTCGGAGTTCATTGCTATATGCAGCAAATATTAATTAAACTACATGTTTGTTTGCAGCGCAAGATTGTTTTGATCATTTTGGAGCCATGGAGAAAGAAGTTCACTTGTAAAGAAAACATGCAACGAAAAAGGTGTAAGTTCACCCGTTCGGCGACAGTTCAACTCTGTTTGGTAAAAAAAAAAATACTAAAAAAATATGGTAATTTGTAACGCAATCTCCCATTCCACGGATTCAAAAATTGATATTCAAAAGTTGGACGAGAATCGCACATATAGATTACAAGGTAACATTCCAAAAACAGGAACTTCAACTCTTCGTGAGTGTGTGTCCGTTCACAAATGGCTCCACGCCCCTAAATACCAAATGACCCATCCGAACGAACTCGATCCTTCACTCGTTCAAAGCTCCAGTCAGTCGCTCACCAACTTCCACACTGAAGCAGGAACCCCAGAGGCAGGTTGGCACTTTCAAAGAGGGAGTGAGGTGCAGAGCCATCCGCCGGTGCCGCAGCAGCAGACCACGACGATGGGCTCCCGCGCTGCTGCTGGGGACGAGAAGCTCTTCGTGGACCGGCGCGGGTCTTCATCAACGTCCTCGTCTCAGGGCGAAAAGCCCTAGGGCCGCAACCACCTGCGGCTCCTCTACCTGCTCTCCAAGTTCGCCATGTTCCCGAGCTTCTCGGACGACGAGGAGAGCTGGCTGCGCAACCTGCCGCTGCTCGTGCTCGTCTACGAGGCGATCGTGAGCGGCATCCTGGACTACGACTACTCACCCGTGTGCACCAACATCGTCAAGAACGGCCAGTCGCGCCGCATCTGGATGAACATCAGCCAGGACGCCAAGGCCGCGATCGACGACCTGCGCGAGCACGAGTTCGTCAAGGCGCTCAAGACCTGCAGCGAGGACTTCAGCCGTCCACGGCCTCCCTGGCCACGCCGCAGGCCATCGCGGTGCTCAAGACCTTCCCGACAGACGAGAAGAAGCGCATCGACGTGTTCCTCTCGCACAACTCGGAGCCGCCGCCGGCGCTTCACTCGGCCAACTCGGGCATGATCCTCTTTGACAGCAACCTGGTCACGATCACGTTCGACGTGGCGGACGGCAAGTTCCGCGTCGCGCGCAACGACGGCTCGGTGTTTGTCGCGCGTGATGGACGTGGAGGAAGTGTCGTACGTCTCGAGCCCGTACTTGCCCAGCTGCCTCATGAAGAACGAGGCGGCGTTCTCCTCGAACGCGCACAAGACCGGGGTGTGCAAGCAGGGCGTGAACGCCATCAAGGACGAGCTCTCGTTCGCGATCATGCTCTCGAACGTGCGCGTGATGGTCGGCGAGTGGGTCCCGTTCGGTCCGAACCAGATCGTGACGCTGAACGATCGCCTGGGCTCGCTCGAGCGCTGCCAGGGCGGGCTGTTCACCTCGGAGCTCGACATGAACCCGACTAGCACGCGGTTGTACCTGAACCCGGGGCTCACGAAGATCGCGATCGTCGACTTTGAGTTCGAGCGCTCCACGAACTTTGAAGCCGACATCCGCGCGCCGAACGAGGACGGTATCATGCAGATCGAGAGCTTCGGCATGCACCTGAACGGCGACGGCACGATCGTCTACGGCATGTACATCGACGCGATCATGGACCAGCCGGCCGAGTCGATCTGCGTGGATCACCTCTCGCGGCTGCTCGTCGATGTGGACCTGGACTCGTCCAAGATCATCGACGACCTATTGCCGCCGCACCAGCGCGCACTAATGAACATGCTGTTCATGCAGGACGCCACGTCGCGCAGCAAGTTCAGCCTGATCACGGCCAAGGGGGTCCTGCCGAAGCTGCCTGTGCGCGAGTACCTAGACCGCTGCGAGATGGAGAACGAGCTCAAGCAGGTGCTGGGCGAGATCCACGCCGTGTACGACCTGAGCGAGGACGACAAGATCCTCGTGGGGCGAGACGGGATGCTGCTCGTGTGATCGAACGCGAGCCAGCATGAGCCGCTCATCGTCTCGTACCTGGCGCTGCTCTCACGGGAGCTCTTCATCCGGTTCTTCTTCAAGCGGACGTTCATCCTCGACGACATGCTCAACCGCGCACGCACGTACATGAAGAGCTTCGAGATGAACCCCGAAGCGCTCGGCGGCATGCGCTCGAAAGTGAACCAGTGCTCGCACGATCTTGTGATATTGGAAGAGATCCTGGGCTTACTGCGCGAGTCGATGCGCGCGATGAAGCTCCCCAAGTGCCCCTCGGACGCCAGTGGGAAACTCTTGTATGAGCAGCTACAACTGCGAAAGGTGGGTGACTTACCATTACAATTGCAGCTATAGGAGGACCACTAACACTGCCTCTTATACTCTTTGATCGCCCCCTGTCGCCATAGACCCACACAGACCTGGAGATCCGATGCAAGGACCTGGCAAAGCTGCTGCGCGGCTTCCGTGCAAAGCTCAAGCAGGTGCAGAGCCAGAACGGCGACATGGCGAAGACGCTGCTCGAGACGATCGTGCACAGCGTGGAGCGCAACCTGGGGGTGCTCGCCGAGGGCACGCGCGCGACGGAGCACTCGATGGCGTCGTCCTTTGACTTCGTGCTGGTCGTCTTCACGGGCTTCCTCGCGTTCGAGATCATCGACCGCATCACGGACGGCGACCTGCTGGGCATCGACGGCAAGACGATCGCGTCGCTCGAGTGGGCGAACGACCTGCTCGTGCACCACATCGTGGAGGTGCCGGGGCTCTGGTTCTTCGTGGACGTGGCGTGGATGCTGCTCATCGCGTCGTTCCTGAACTTTGCGATCTCGTTCACCATCAACCACCTCACGAAGATCCACAGCGTCACGTTCTCGCTCTGCGAGTGCGTGAACGTTGTTGCTTTAGAGCATTTCATGCGGCAGCGCAAGGTCATCGAGTCGCGAAGCTCCAACTTCAACGCCGAGCAGAAGATCATCAAGGTCGTCTGGCGCGACACCCACAGCAAATGGCGCGACCGCATCCCGAAATGGGAAAAGAGCGTGGGCATCAAGTGGAAGTTTGGGGCGGTGCTGCGCACGCAGATCACATTCGACTTGCTCAACAACTTCCTTCTCGAGGTCACGTTCCATGTACGTTGTTGTATAATCGAACCCAGAGAACTACTGTGCGACCCGGAGAATGTGAGGATTGTTTGCTGGCGGGGGCTAACGCAAAACCAATTTATGTGTGCTCTACCAAACAGGGAAAGATCCGATCGACTCCGAGAGAGCTCTTCGACACGCTCATGCAGGAGATGCGAGAGTACGCTTGCCCCATACTTTCTCTCTGCTTGATTGGGGCCATGTCAACACGGTTGGGGTTCTATGATATTGATCTGGTCGTTGTGTGTGTGTGTTGTTTCCTACCTAGGAACGGCTTCTCCGACGAGCACTACACAGCGGCGCCGTGCGTGCATAAGCGCAACGCGATGCGGCCAAAGATCCGGAAAGACCTGATCCGGCGAATGCTCAAGCGCAGCAACGCGCTGGTCCACCCAACGCTTGATACTTAAGCCATGAGAGAGATGAATTCACAACACAAAGCAAAAGTGGTGAGTCTTCACTATCTGATTAGACGCGGGGTAAGATTCCGTTTGCTATCATCGCCTGTTATTACATGAACTCCTCCTCCTACTGAGACAGCTGGCTGCAGCAAGTGATGGTGGTGCCGTGGCGGCGGTCGACCGCTGCTTGAAGAAGAGGCTCCGTCCTCTCTCAGTGGGGTCTTCGAAAGCGAACGTCGGAGCAGCTTGGAGTCGGTAACGAGAGATGCTGCTGGTGCCACTGTGGTTCCTAGCGAAGGCTCGCTCTGGCATGACTGACAAGGTACGCAAAGGTTAGCACTTTGGGATGGACTTGAACTCAGTATACAAAAAATAGAATCTCTACTCGGCGTACCTTGGTGGCGCCGTTCCGCTGAAAGACCTTTTCAAGCGCTTGGAAGCGCACTTCGACCTGTCGCCGGTCTTTCAGCGCCTCCAGTTTGTGTTTTCGCGCCGCCGCGTGTTTCGATCGAGATCCCGGCGTCAGTGCGCCGCCTTGTCCGTCTTCCCAATGATGATGGCCACTGAGCTGTTGATATTGCTGTCGGTGCCTTTGTGGCAATGGCGCAAATCCGAGAGCTCCTCTGCGGTGGGCTGCGACGGCGTGTGCGTGATGGCGTCGAGGATGAAGCGCCGACGCTCCATCGACAGTTGCGTGATGATATCCAGGAACCATGCGCTTTGGTGCTGTTGGAGTTAGTAGGTATCCATCCGTCAAGCAAACTCGGTAGCACATCAGAGTAACTACATATCACGCGTTCTGCTCCTGGCGGCGCACGTCGTCTTGGAGCTGGCGTTGCTTGGCGTGCTCCTCGTGGTGACTCACACTCGGGTCGTGCTCGGTCTGCCACCACTCGTGCCGTTTGTGGTGGTGGTGGTGGTGCTGATGGCGCAGGTCCTGTTGTAAACCTGCCGACGCCTTTGCCGGGCTTCGCTGCTGCTGCAACTCATCGGCGATCGCTCGGCGCGCGTTCCGGACGTCTGCAGCATCGCGCACCTGCCCATATCGGTGAGCAGCGTTCATCGTTCATTCACGAGAGTGAATCCCACGCCAGGCACGCACCACTCTCGAGCTCAATTGGAATGGTGTGGGGCTTGGTTGCACTGCTGTGATGCACACGCTTTACCTGTTTGTGTGTTGTTCAGGGATTCTTCAATCAAGGCAATGACTTTGGGATCAGATAGCTAAATGTGGCCAAGTGAACAAAAATACAGTGAAGTGTCAACAGGACCTTGGAAAACTCTGTGTGAGGTGAGGTACACTTTTGCGATTTTTTGGGTCGATGATGCACTTTTTTCGGCCGATTTTCAGCTCTTTACATGCAAAAATGTGTCGTACATTGATTTGTTTCTGCTCGAAGATCGGAATTTTTGATGCAAAACAAAAAAAGAAAATCTGATGCAAAATTGTATCTCAGACAGAGCATTGGATTGGGAGACCGAGCCCGAATCCGAACCTGGGCCGCGTGTTGAAGCCCATTCAGGTTTCGGGCGGAGGAAGTTGAACGTCATCGGCGCGGGCGGTCGCAAGAGAATTTTCCGAAATAAATGCTATTTTCAACATTTGAGAAAGAGCATTTATTCCGGGAAATCCATGCAATTTTAAACCACGAATGGTGAAAATGAAAGAATGTCAATGCAGTCGGGCTGGTGCAAACGGGAGTGGGCTGATATGATGCCCCACCAACTGGGTTTGGATGGGCGGAGACAGAAAAATGATTGGGCAGTCGCCAGATGGGTGTGCCTTTGGTGACAAATCCAATGCTCTGATCTCAGATAGCTCATCGCAGTAACTGTATATTTTTTGGTCAAAAGGGAGTGGAAACGCACTTTTCCGTCGTCTCCATTCAAAACGCGCCTCTGTGTAGCTGTGGGTTTCATCACACGACCCGATGTGACATAAATATAGCGAGGGTACTGTCATGATGTCTAGATTACTCTCTCTATTAACGGATTTGCCCGAATAGTGCCCGGTCTTCTATTTATTAGTAGCAGGTTCAAACACTAAAAAACGAATTTAACTGGAGCCAAAAACTTTTTATGTAGGAATTTGTTTTGAAAAACAGTTCCACACCGGTATTACCGGCTGAGGGCTTCTATACGGGCAAATCCGTTAATAGAGGGGCTATCATTATCACGGGGAAGTATTGAAGTTTTGGTAGTTGACTTGCTTAGCCATAGATTATCATTATCGTTAAGTCATAATTCATCAGGCGAATGACAGTTCCCTCCACTGTTTAGTCTGGGTTCACTCAAATTAATCCGAGGATCAAACAATCGTAAACTGTCAGAGTAACACCTCTTGCCAGTTTTGCGCCTTCTTTTTAACCAATAATAATTCATACATCGATTATGAGGGTCATCAGTGGGAGAAAGTCTCATCAACCTAAGAGATGGCAAATCATTTGTGAGAATTTTGGAAGTAAATCAAGCCCTACCAAATCGGGAGCGACAACAAAGATGGGAACATCACTCTTCCTTCCAAAAGCCAGTACTAAAGGGCCACTAAACTGATTTTGGAGGCAATCACAATTTCAAACCGAATTCTCCCTCCCCCCCCCAAACACACATAACAAAAGCCCGCGAAAACAAGTAAAAAATTACATCCGGATTTGGTAGGATTTTAGCTTTCCAATGTGCCTCTTCAAACGCTTTCAAGTCCAAAGCTGATGAAATGCGTGCCGAAAAGCTAAGGCATCCAAAAAGGGGCATAACACTGACAGTTTACATGATCCCAAAATTGACCAAATTGGCGCAGCATTCGAAACTCACCTCCGCTGAAACCCTGCTTTTTTAATCAAAAGTATTTCTTGGGTTTCAAAATCTGCCAAAAAATGCAAACATATATCTCACATTTTGGACGATTTTTGCCGATTTCATGCGAAAAAATGTATCTCACATAGCGAACATTTTCTTGTTTCGATGCAAAAAACACCATTTGCCTTAAGACAGTACATTTTAATGCAATTGTACTACCTCACATTCCGGGTTATTTTCCGATGTTCTGTGTCAACTTACGAAGGTGAGTTGCATGAACTGGCGTACGATGTCTTTCGGGGGAGTCATTATCGCTTTGTTAAAACTCGCGGCCAAAATGAGAACGACTTGGAAACGGCAGTCAATTCTAGAGTGCAAACACAGCGCTAAATAGATTGGAAAATACGAACACACGTTGAGGAAACTTGATAAGATCCCTGACTAAACTATCTCTCTCTCTCTCTCTCTCAGCGTCGTTTCCTTCACTCATTCACGCCAAACTCGGAACAAGCTGAACATGATTTGACGTGTCACGTAAGGACAGCAGCATGCAGAAGCGCCTCATTATCTCTATGCGTTTAGTAACACAATAACAGCGGGCGGGACATTGGAATTCACAGACCCATGAACAAAAGGAAGAAATCCTCAGTTATCTGCTCGCCTTCGTGCACCGCGACATGGCCATAATTTTCCTGGATGCCGCGCTTGCAATTGTTGAATGAAACGTGGGGAAGGATTCTTCTGTCAATGACACAAAACTGAACAAACTCACACTTACGGTAGCTCTCTGCATAGGAAGACTTGTATCAAGCGGCAAGTGTACATACCTTCGTACGCATGAAGCGGGCTGAGTACTGGACTCCTATCCCCAACTGTTTAGAGAAGTGTATCTTCGACTCCGTCTGCATCTTATCTTGTTGTCTGTCTGTTACGATTCGACCATCCATATTTCGCCGCTTCCCTCGTCGTATCGCGATAGTTATCTAAAACCGAATCACAAGCAACAACAGGTTAGAGTATTTATTAGACACGAGTGCGCTGCTTCAGAGATTGCCTTGTGTGAAGTGATGTTGAAGACATATACATAGAGGGTAAATCTCACGCTTTCATTATTGCGAGTCAGCTTCTTGCATGTGGTGCCCCCTTCGTGCGCGCGTTTGAAGTGCTCGTTCGTGCAGATCCCTTTATCCAAGTGTTGCTCGCGTAGTAGTCTCTATCGGAGAAGAGTAGTGTCCCGATGTGAGACTCTCTTCTTTCCGGATATCGGTTGATCACGGTTGGATATGAGGCTGGAATGTACACCTGGGTCAGATCGAGGGCTTATAAGAACAAAAAGGGTTGTTGCGTGTGTGGTGCGGGGTGACTGAATGGCTTGCGATTGTGAAACTGGCTCATTTGCAGAAGGAACAAGGGTGGACTGGAGATCTTGAGTGGGCGTAGAGGGTTTTAGAGATTGGGCGGGCTGGACGGCGAGGGGGCTTGAGCTTGAGGGACTTGAGGGGGGTTCGCGTACTTGCGAGACTGGCTCGATGTTGAGAGGGATCGGGGGTTGGGTGGATTGGAGAGCCGGGGGCACCGAGGAAAAGAGGGCTTCAACATCGATAGATTCATCATCCATCCACACAGTACCAAGGAAGTTGAATGACGTCAGGTCGTGATTGCCGGTCTCTTCGTTCTCCTCCTCTTCGTCCGTTGCCCCTCTTCCATTGCTCGAGCCTCTCCACGACGCTGCTTGGGTCTCTTCTCGCTTGTGTCCTTCTTCTTGAAATGTGTCAGGACAGTATTCATCGCGTCGCGCATAATATGAGCTGTGTTTCTTGCTAAACCCGTTTTCACTCAGGACAAGAGCGCCACTCCACAATAGCTTCGGCGCTGCGACGGAGAGGAGGCATTTTGCTTTGCTTGTGATCTTCGTGGTTGTGGTATTCTTGGTCTTTGAAGTGATTCGAAGTGAGTCGCGTCGGGCTTGCTTCGTTTCTGCTTGACCACGAAAAGAAACAAAGCAAGCTTGCAGTTCTCCCACATACAGTAATCCACAGTACATGTGTGCAATCAAACCGAAGTGGCTCGAGATCTAGCACGAATGCCTACTCGACCCAAATGTTTGATAGGCGAAATATCGACTTCCTATCTTTGTGTTTGGCTCGGATATTTCGCAAAATATCGACTGCTCCGACTCGGACCTGGCTTTTTTGTTTTCGTCTCGAGAATCGAAGGCGCATTCCGTGAGTTTGCGAGCTCAATTTTTTAAAATTAATGTGTGTACCACTGGGTGGTGTACATCAAGTATTTATCATAAAGGGTTCTGCAATAACTGTGGTATACTATTCTTATGAAATTATCAAAGGTATAGTATTAGGCAGGGTATTGTATTCATGACGGCAAAATGTCAATAAATTTCATGCGAGTAAAACAAGCAAGGCTTTGACACAATCATAGCATGCAATGGTACTTCATTGCGAGAAGGAAAAGGCTTTGGCCACTGTACAGTTAACCATCGCTGCCGCTTAGTTGAAACCTACAGGTTGTAACTTGTTACGAATGCACAGGACTTTGTGTTTCCTTTTGGGAAGCGTGGTGTGTTGTTTGAGTGTACATCACCAAGGTTTATGCACATCGAAGGATATCTGCCCAAAGAGCTCCATTTGGGATACTATTGTCGCGGTCAATAAACCTTGGACGGACTCTGTTTCATAAAAATGACAAAGAGAGTGTGCCAAATATAGGGTGACAGTTAGATAATCATTTTAGTCTTAAGAGTACGGGGTGACAATTGCCAAAGATTCCGATTTTGATGTCCATTTCTGTCAGCTGTGTCTCATTTTTGCTCACTTTTGTGCTTCAAAAGGGGTATTTTTGTTTATTCGATTTGATAGAGAGCTGACAAAGACACCATATTTCAAGCCTCTACTTGGTTCCCATCGGAAAGCAGATGCTTTTAACGCGCCATAAATGTAAATTACAGCAATTTACGTTGATATTGCAAAGTTTATGTTCAACAGTAATGGCAAAACAGTCGAGAAAAATGGTGCGGACATGAACACTTTGTTCAGTGCTCACATTGAAAGGCATGAGAGCTGGTGCTCATTCATTTTGTAGATCTTTTACTTCTCTACATCTCCGCGTACTTTTGGGGTTTGGTCATAGCGTCTAAACTAGAAAGTGTACCCACTCGCAAAAACAAATTGCAGCTCCAATCAACTCCAACTTTGAGCACGTCCAAAGCGTCTTCGGAGCAAATGAGTATGCCAAAAGGATCTGCAGACCACCTCCTAGAATTTCAGCTCGATTGGACTGATAAAAATTGTAGGCTTTACAGGATTTTGTTTTCGAAAAATCAATTCTCGTCCGAGCTGTTTTGGCCGCGACAATCCCGTTTATCTGTTTATACAATACCCTCTTTCACACCCGTGGGCTGTAAGAACCGAGCAAAAATATGGTGATTGCAAAGGGACCATAATCTGGAACTGCTCAGATTGAGCTGGAATTTGGACCGCATGGTGAATGATATCTCAATAGATCGCTGTCTATTTTCACATGCATAGCTCAAGTGGTTGGCCAGAATACCATCGTGTTTGGGGCCGTTTTGGGGCAAGATCCACATTTTGAACTAAAGTGGCCGCATGTTTGACAAAGTTTTCGGAGCCCTGTTTAGGTACGATAAAACTCCTCCAAAAACCGATAGTGCTCAGGCTTTACTGCATTTGATTGGTGCGTTGATCACAGTGGAGCGATTCTGGGTGCGTGGGAGATGTGCTGCTGGCGGTCCAGCATTCGATTTGCTGTTGCAGTCCCGTTCAAAAACGTTTTAGACTCATGCGGCCGCCTCACGCGAAGTGCCCTCTTGGAGCCGTTGCTGGTCAACCATGTGTTGCCCCACGAGACTGCCGGCATCTGAATGGAGTTAATGAGATCTGTGGCTATGTGACGGTGGCCAAGGCTCCTGTATTGGCCGCTTTCCGGATTAAAGTGTGTCTAAATTACCATACAAAACGGTCATTTTCTGCATGGGTCTTACAGGCAACAGGTGTTAAAATGTAGAGCATAAACGCTCTAAACTTTTAAAGAGGATATTGTAAAATGGGCAAGGGTGTATTATTTTTTTGGCAGAATCCACGCACCACACAAATATCACGCTTGAATATCCTATCGTTATGCAACATTTCTGTGATCAATCAGCCCAAAATAATCACATATGAATTACACATCAAGTTATATGGCCATTATTTCTGTGATCAACTCAAGCAAAACAGTGAAAGCGCTTTTGTGATCACAGCAAAGCTTTCGGATCAAACAAGCACAAAGCAAAATGAGCAGCAGCGGGATGAATCTGAAGCGCGAGCGCGACGACGGCGGCGCTGCGGGCGACGACCACACGGCTGCTGCTGTGGCCGTGACGCTCCCGCGCAAACTGCAGCGCGTGCTGGCGGACGATCTCTCCCCCGTGTCGCCCACGGTGGCCGCGGGCGTGCTCCCGCGCTCGTCCGTCTACGCTCCGCCTCAAGTGTCAGCGCCGCAAGACTTGGCGACGGCTCCCGCCTCCCTAGCTGCTGCCACTGCCACTGCTACTGCTGTGAACCCGATCCAAGCGCTTGATGCGATCCGTGACCTCCTGGCGCTCGCGACCGACCCGCACCTGCAGGCGAAGCTGCTACTCCAGTTCAGCCACGTGGCGATCTCGCCCGGCGCGCCGACCAACTCGGCGATCGACTTTCTGTTTTCGTTCCTGCAGCAGAACCAGGGAGCAGCAGCAAACGCGCAGTCGTCATCAGCAGCAGGTACAGATGGGAAGAGTGAGCGCGACAGTGGCACTCAGACTGTGAGCAGAACGGCTGGCGGCCCCGTCGTCGTCGGCGCGATCGTGCGCGGACTTCGCAAGCTGCTCGCGGTGAAGGCCAAGGTCGTGGAGCCCATGATCCAAGTGGACGCCATGGGCGAGCAGCTCATGCAGTGCGTGAGCGTCGCCGAGGACTTCAAGCTGCGTCAGGACATGATGCAGATCGTCGTGGACTGCCTCATGATCACGAGAGCGTACGCGCAGGTGGAGACGCTACTGGGCACGTGCGTGCGCGACCACGACCCAGCGATGCAGGCGATCTGTCTCCAAGGCTACTTGCGGCTGTACGATGCGGGGTACCAATTTGATATCGAACCAGTGAAGCTGTTCGATCTCGCGAGCACGATGCTTCTCCATGGAGGCGACGGTGAGGACCAGAAGAAGGTCAAGCTCTGGGCGGCGCGGCTCGTCACGGCGCTCAGTGAGCTGCAGCCGCTTCTGAACGTGAGGTCCAAGTTCTTCCCAGTTGCAGGCTCGGTGATGTCGTCATCAGTGCCATCCACCCTCCGCGACAAGGCTTTCTACGTGCTCTGCATGGGGGCGGACGACGCCTCTGCGAGTATCCGCAAAGAGATTGTGCTGTGTCTGAGGTCTTTCGCTGAGGTGTCGACGCACGTGGTCGAGCACGCACTGCAGAAGACCCAGATCAGTGAAGAGCTCGCTGATGATACCGGCATGAACACTGTGCTCATGCTCTCAAGCGGTAAACTGCTGGATCTCTTGGAGGACAAGTCCGATGAGGTACGACGGTTGTAACATGGAGGGTTCACTGTATGTTCCATTATGAGTGTGACTGACAGAGTCCTTCTTGTGAACTGTAGGTTTCGACGGAAGCATCCAGGACGATCCGGTACCTGACCAAGAGTGCCAAGTGGAGCGAGCAAACGCTGGACCGCACCATCTCAGCGCATGTCGATCTGCTTCCGGCTGCGTCCACGTCGAAAGCTCGGTTTCAGGCGCTCGTGGAGACGCTGGCGCAGCTGCTGAAGCAGCGCAAGGAGCAGTTTAAGGCGGAGTTCTCGCTGACGAGCGAAGAGGTAAGCGAACGACTTTGGTTCTTGCATGTACTACTGGCGTAATCATCACTCACTCAAACTTTGACTGGTCGTATGAGTGTAGGTGAATTACATTTTGCGCGACGAGACTGTCCGTGCAGACGTGTCGTCCATGCTTTCGCTCCTGTCGGTCCTGATCCAGTGCGACACGTGCAGCGTCTGGATGGTCCAGCGGATCGTCGAGTACACGTTACTGATAGCTGCGACTGTGGTTAACCACACTGCTGCTGCTGTTGTGGTGGAGTACGGTGCTCAGCACAAACGCCAACTGCTCGCGCTCGCAAAGTCGATCCAGGTCAAGTGCGGGGCGACGATCCAGATGGATGTGGCTCTGGTGGACAAGTTGAACGGAGAAGCGAACCAGCAGCAACAGATGAACAACGTGAAAGAAGAAGTCTGCTCGATACTGCTCAAAAAGGACGGGAAAGAGAGTGTGCCGAGTGATCGAGGCTCTGGATCTCGATCGCTCAGTACATTGTTCAAGTTTACGCAGACCGGGATCTCGCCTCGTGATGAGCCTTCGAAAAAAGACCAGAGTGGTGGGCGTGGAGAGCTGTTCGAGTACAGCAAGCTGCTGAAGTTGCCGTCGAGAGAACAGGTCTTCACGACGGGACTCAAATCGGTGCGTGGCAACCATCAGTATGTGTTGTGCTGGATGTTCTATCATGCAGTCTCATCGCAACTAACCTTACTCTCTGTATTGGTTTTAGATTCAACGCTTGAGCGCGACTGCCGGTGGAAAGACTGAGACGTCTGGATTGCGCATCGTTGAGCTGGTTCTGCAGCTGAGGCAGCACTTGAGGTCGTTTCCTGACGCGACGGCAGCGCCAGCAGCAAAGTCCTCGTCGTACGTCTCGATGGACGCGATGCTGGGCAACAGCAGCAGCACCAGCAGGGACAACAGCAACAACGAAAAGAAACTGCGCGAGTTCTCTCGCGTGGCTCTGTCCGGAGCGCTGGTTCGCGGTTGCGAAGAGATCGTGGACCTTGCGAGCGAGTTGTACGTCAAAGAGAACGGATTGAGCTGCCACCCTCGGGCTGAGCTTTTACAGGTACCGTGTAGTGTTGGGTAGTTGACCTATCTGCTGGTGATTTGGGGCAAACTGACGAACTGTTTGTTGTGTTTCCGTGGCAACACAGATCATTCTACTTACACGAGTGGGTCTGGTTATCAATCAGCTCCAGAATGTGAACAATGGGGACAATCAAATTGCAGCCCATGTGCAGTGGTTAGCAGAGGAAGCGTCTCAGCTTCGGTTTCTACGCAGTGAAGAAACCGGAGCGACCCTGTGGTTCAGCGCGCAGGCATTCCGCGACATTGCATCGCTGGACGAACTGAAGCGCGAGTTTGTGAGCATCGTTCGCAAAGCGTGGCCGACCGCACTACTGCAAGCCCTGTCCGTTCTTCACAGCCAATCTTCTTCTCGCACAACGTCTGCAGTCATCTACGAGCCAAAGGCAAACAGCAAAGAGCCGCGCGAGATCGTCGCGCTGTGGCCGTTCAATGTCCGCGTGCGGAGTTCGGTGGAGAACCTGAATGATGTCACGCGCGTCTTCATCAAGGTACACATTTGATTCTCTGGTCCACCTAATCAATCATCAATGCCATCTCTTCTGTGTACTCACTCATATTGGTGCTCTGTACGCGTCTGTCTCAACAGAGCGTCCTTCCGAGTGGCGAAATCGAGTACCACCACGTGCCAGTCCGCAGCATCAGCACCAAGAGCCCTTCGAGCTATCTGATCGACCACAGCATCAAGTTGACGATCTCGCCATTTTCCGACCCGACAAGCTACTCCGTGGCGCTTTGCGTCCAGCATCCAGCGCTGCCTGGAGCTCTCGAGGTACGTGAAACACTCTATCAGCAGCGTTTCTTTTTTACAATTGCGATGTCAATGTACTGACGTGGCTCGTTGTGCTATCGCATTCCCCATACTAGATGGAGCAAACCGCTGGTAAATCAAGACCTCAAGCGACGTACACAGAGATCTCCGAGCCCGTCAAGTCCCGAGTCTTCCACCGCACGAATTCGACAATCCGTCGAGGCTAAACGCTGCATTGTACTTCGAAGAATGGACATTCGGTTGTTTCTCTGTGTGCAACAAAATACTTTACCCCCCATCAACAAAGAAGAAGAAGACAGCAGAGTATCGATCGCACTTTTCATGTATGATGGCACTTTGAGTTCTCGCTTTCACCTAGTGGTGCAAGAGCTCGTAGAGAAGGATCGCGGCGGCGACACTGACGTTCAGCGAATCGACGCGCGAGTCTTCGTCCGCGGCTTGGCCCGGGATCGTCACGATATCGTCGCAGGTCTGGCGGATGCCCTTGCGCATCCCGCGGTGCTCGTTGCCCTTTGTTTTTACATTCAACCACACAACAATGTCCAATGACTGTTAGAACCAATGCTCGGCTCGGACCACTATCCTGCCAGTTTGGGGGTTACGGTACATACCATGACCAGGATCGTCGGCTTGTCGCTTCCGAGCTCGTTTGACGTGACTGAGTTGGGTCCGCTGCACGCGCCGACCACTCGCCAGCCCAGGTCGCTGCTCACCGCGAGCGCTTCGTGCAGGTTCTTCGCTTTGAAGAGCTTGTTCTGTGGTGAGTGCCAGCCAGGATCACACATGGACGGCAGCAAATGATTGGCGTCAATGCACCAAGGATCATTATCAATTGCTCATATAAACAACCAAGCGACTCACGTTTGCGACCAGCACCTCCATTGCACCCGCAGACGCTCGTGACGCCTATTAGATCGAGTTGATACATACATACAGGAAGCAAGGTTAGACATTTTTTGCTGGTTGGTTTTGAAAATACCAACGAGATTCAAGCTTGGAAACCAGAAACCTACCGCAGGGGACAATGGTGCGCTGTTGCGTTCGCTGATGAGGACGGCCGAGCAGCCGAGAAAGTGAGCGGATCGGAGGATCGCACCGAGGTTCTGCGGGTCATGCAGCTCGTCCAGCGCGAGGATCACTGGCTGGCGGGAGCTCGTAACAAACACTAAGAGGTCGAAAAAAAGAATACGCGTGTTACTGTCAGCCTCCTCACTCAAGACACAAGATCTCGTTTCATTCATGCTGATTTTTTGAAAAGAAAGCCCTCACCTGACGGATCCACAGGTTTAAACTCAGGCAAGCTGATCGGATCAGCGTCAAGCACCACGCCCTATAGACAATCAGTCAGTTATACAAGACGATTCAATGAGTCAGCTCGTAGACTACCGAGGACAGTTCAAGCGAGTGGTCATACATACCTGGTGCGGCTTGTCCGACGTGATGTGGTTCAGCATCCACTTGCTGCAATAAAATCACACAACACACAGAGAGCGATGGATGTTGCGTATCAGCATATCCGCTCAGCGTGTACAAAACAATCTTCCTATCACAACCAATCCATTCATTCGACCAACCTTGTCGTAGCCAGCTCGACGCCGTTTGCATCCGCGAGCGCCTTGATCTTCTCAAGTGCCTGCGTGTCCGCGGCGGTCTTCTTGGCCGTCACGCCCACCGGGTCGCGCACGTAGAGTTTGTGGATGCGCCGGTGCTCGCTCTCGAGCACCTGCAGCACGCTGTGGAGCCCATAGACGCCCTCGCCACGAAGCTGCGGGATCGGCTCGCCGTCGTTCGTCACGGTCTTGCGGTCGCCACCGGCAGGCGAGGACCAGCGTCCGCCTCCACCGCCACTGCCACCACCTCGTCGATCACGTGGTGGTGGAGACGATCTGTACGAGAACGAATCCCTGCCACCACCACCACCACCACGGCCGCTGTCGCCACCTCGATAGGATCTGCGGTCGCTGTCATCGCGTCGAGAGCTGTTGCTGCGACCGTAGCCACCGCCGCCTCCGGAAGAGCCCGAATCGGCAGCGCCCCACGTCGATAGTACACGCGCTGAGCGCTGCGCTGCTGTTGCGACTGGCGAGGTGGAGGAGGCGTCCACGAGCGCTGTTCTGCGCAGCGCCACCCTCATCATCGTCGTCGTCATCATCGTCATGCTCGATTTCGCAAATGGTGTTGAAAATACTTGCGGAACACTGAGGTTGGAGCAATGACTCCACACTCAAGCGACATTCGAGCGACAACTTGGACCAACGGTCGTGAGTGTGAATGTATGGAGTTTTGTATATGGGCATGTGTAGACAGGTCAGCATGGTGCGTGTGCCAACTGTATGATGCTCTTTGGGTTTTTTATGCCGACGTTCTCGGGTGTCCAGCTTTACGAGGATTGCACAGATCAAGATGCGATAAGGAAACACGAAGACCATTCCCTAAAACAGAGGGATTGATGGTTACGCTCCGCACCTCATCACATTCTAATAAGCGATTATCAAGGATTTTGTCACTATAACCATATTTATGAGTTACACCAGCTCTAAAACCATGGTATCCCCTCTTAAAACTGAGCCCCCGGAAATTTCACTATTGGGTCATTCCTATTTGATTGTTTCCACAAACCCTGTTCACAGGAGCGCTCACTTGGCGTTTGTATCGAATGTATGGAGTGAACAGGTTCGCGGAAACTTTGACGAGATTTGAATTTATCCGCGTTCCGTGAATGCCTTCCGAAAAGAGCGCCAACGCAAGGCTGCGATGCTCAGCGCGTGGAGCGAAACTGCCAGCAGGAGTGACCTCGTGGAGGCGGCTGTGGCCATCAACTCCATCGTCGAGCCCAATGCCAACTCTGCAGTCCACGGTGATGCGAACAACCTGAGCGACCTTGGTCGGG
>JAADVK010000673.1:0-18805 GCA_023334975.1 Globisporangium sylvaticum | reverse complement strand
ATCGGAGATTCAATGGGGGCCATGGTGGTTGGAGCTGGTGTTGGTCCGTTGATTGGGGATACAGTGGTTCCTGGAGTCAAGGTGGTGGTTGGAGCTGGAGTTGGAACATCTGGACTGAGCGTGATTGGTGAAGCAGTCGTTGGCTCTGGAGTCGGAAGATCCGGAGTAATGGTCATTGGAGTAGAAGTCGTAGGCTCTGGAGTTGGAAGTTGCTGAACTGGAGAAGTGGATGCTGGCGATGGGGTCTCCGGAGCAGTGGTGGTTGGGGAAGGCGTTGGACCAACAGGAGTGGAAGTCGTTGGGGCAGGGGTCGGAGCCACATTGGCCCCAATCGCAGGCACACCAAGTTCCTTCACGAAGTAGCCCTGGTTCCACAGCAACGTGAACGCTTCCTTGAAAAACTGGCCAGCGGCTGGACCTTGCATCGCATCAGAAGTGTGGCTGCCGTCGGTGCAGGTGCCATCGCTCTCTCCTGGTGGTTTCACCCACATGAAGTAGTCCAAATTGGAGTACCCCGTCTCACTGGTAGGTGGGTGACCGATACCCGCAGATCGGACGTTGCACCACTCCTTCGTGGATGGCTCGTTGTAGTTGCGCGAGGTGTCGACGATGCAGTTGTAGGTGGCGCCGGAGCCCA
Organism: Globisporangium sylvaticum; assembly: GCA_023334975.1. NCBI lineage: Eukaryota > Oomycota > Peronosporomycetes > Pythiales > Pythiaceae > Globisporangium > Globisporangium sylvaticum. Next base: position 18,168 of record JAADVK010000673.1, on the reverse strand, counting down.
TCGCCTGCTGGAAGTTGGTGCACAGTTTCGAAAGTTCCTCGTTGGAGCGGTAGTTGGAGGTGTTGATGGTGATGCCCTTGATGGTACCGGCAGCAGCGAGCTCCTTGATGACTGGGACGACACGCGAGAGGCTGTCAGGCCACTCGAGCGTCCAGTAGCCGATGTCGAGGTAGATCTCCGCATTCGGGTTCGCGGAGAGCTCTTTGATCGCAGTCTTGAGGTTATCACGGTAGCCTGCAGCTTCACCACATCCACCTTCCTTCGCGATCAACCCAACTGCATCAGGTTCCAGAACGTAGAGAGCCTTGCGAGTACCAACGGTACTCGTCAGCGTGTTGAGGAACTTGAGGTAGTCCGCCGAGCTCTTGACAGTACCTCCCGACGCAGAGTACCCAGCCTCACAATCCTTGTTCGGGATGCCGTACACCACAAGACTGAGTCGTTTGTCTTCCGAGCACTTGTTGACGAGCTGACTCAAAGTCGCAGCGTAGTCTCCACTGCGGTCCGTGTACCATGTGGCGATCGAGAAGTTCTCCAGCGCAGAGAGCGCGAACGCCGCGTCTGGGTAGCTAGCCTTCGCTGCGGCGTAGCTTGCCGGTGCGAGCGAGCAGAGCTCTTCACCAGCAGCGTTGGTGGACTGGAAGCTGTTCGAGCAGATGGCGGCGCCGAGCGCTAGTGCTGCGAGCACCTGTTGGAACGACCGAAGCATGCTGATTGGGAGGGTTTGCTGTCAGTCTTGGGATCGATGTGTGGCTTTGAAGGCGAATTCGATTCTGAAGAAGCGCCAGCCAGCTGCAGAGAAAGGAACCAATTCTCCAAAGTCCACTCAGCCGTCTTGGTGGGATGGATCCAGTTCATTGTTAGTTGGCTGGTGAAGATGATGGTTGGCAGAGCCCCGAGTGCTGAGAACCAGTGCCGCCGCATCCAGCGTGACTGGCTCCGACTTGGCGCTCCTCGTCGTCGCCTTTGCATCTGCTGAGCTACGTGCCATCAGGCGATCGGTCAGAAGCACCACATGGCAGCCCACTGATGCTTTTTCAGGAGCAGTCCTTTGCTGGAGTGTTTGTTGACTGTAGCTCTTGGGCTCAAGTGAGCTCTTCAATGATACCAAGTGGGTAGTTGGTAGAATTCGTACTCTGGTTGTGTAGAGGCGAGTGTCACCCTTTTATAACAGCTATCATAATCATCGTAAAATTACAAAAGGGTATTTACATACAAATACACTGCATTTACACTTTAAATATATGTTTACTTTAAAAAGGTGTGTAGCATGCTGACCCAGATGGCTCCACGCAACGTGGTGAGCCGCTCGTGCCACTGAGCTGAGCCTTTACGAGCCAAACCACAACGGCTTGATTTGGATCGAATGGATCATTTCCGCATTCGTCTCTGGCTCGATCCCCATTTCGTTGATTAGCATCGATACGCTTTTGCGGGCAAGTCAACAATATGCAAGATGGTGGCGCTTTAACAACGCACAACGCAGCGATGGTGGAGAAAGACGCTACATTTCCTTCGCTGGGCTCGATAATCGTCAATACGACGACGCGATCGCCAGTCGTCTGCCGTTATGCCACCTGGTGAATAGTAGTGGGGAATGCAAAACGTTCTTCGCTGTAGAGAGTTGTCGATCCCAAGTAGTCTACTGCACTGCCACTTGGCCTTTACTGCTCTACTGAGATGTCTTTGCGTGCACTGAGCTTTTCTGCGTGATGTTTAGGAGATCTTGCCAGAGACTGATCGCGCCGTAGATGAAAACCCAATGCACGACGAAAAATGTAAAACATCACAAACCATCGAGATCGAGTTGCATCAAGGACAGATATATGTACATAACGAATGCATTCGTATTTTGTGAGCGCAAAATCAGCTCCTAGCGTACTGTCCGATGGACTGGAACTAGAGTCGGAGGGTTTAGCTCTAAGCTGCAAGCGAAGCAGAGGAACTCGCTTCCTCTAGAGCGGGAAGGTGCGGAGCAACGGTGGCTGGCAACTCAGCAATTGGCTCAGGTGATTGGTCTGCAGAAGCTGAGCTCGTTGGAGCTGAGCTCGTTGGAGCTGGAGTTGACGGTGTTGGAGTATCAGGAGCGGTGGTGGTTGGCGCTGGCGTCGGATTCATACTCTCCTTGATCGTTGGCATGCCCAGCTCCTTTACAAAGTAGCCTTGATTCCAAAGCAAGGTGAACGCCTCCTCGAAGAACGCACCGGCGTCTGGACCTTTCATCGAGTCGGAGTTGTGCGTACCATCGTCGCTCTCTCCTGGCGGCTTCATCTACATGAAGTAGTCCAAGTTCGAGTACCCGGTCTCCTTCGTTGGCGGATGGCCGATACCAGCGGATCGGACGTTGCACCACTCGGTCGAGTTCGGCTCGTTGTAGTTACGCGACGTGTCGACGATGCAGCTGTAGGTGGAGTTGGAGCCCATCGCCTGCTGGAAGTTGGTGCACAAAGTCGATAATTGCTTGTTGGAGCGATAGTTGGACGTGTTGATGGTGATGCCCTTGATGTTTCCAGCCTCCGTAATGTTCTTCACTACTGCAGTGATACTCGAAAGGCTGTCGGGCCATTCGAGGGTCCAGTAGCCGACGTCAAGGTAGATCTCAGCGTTCGGGCTTGCCGAGAGCTCTTTGATCGCGGTCTTGAGGTTCTCGCGGTACCCCGCTTTCTCGGCGCAACCGCCTTCTTTCGCGAGCAAGCCGACCGCGTCAGGCTCGAGGACGTATAGAGCCTTGCGAGATCCCACCACACCTGTGAGCAGCTGGAGGAACTTGAGGTAGTCCGCCGCGTCCTCGACAATGCCGCCGCCCGAAGAGTACCCCGCCTCGCAGTCCTTGTTGGGAAGGCCGTAGACCACGATACTGAGGCGCGAGTCGTCAGAGTACTTATTCGCCAGCTCGTGCAAGGTCGCGTTGCAGTCTCCGTTGCGGTCCGAGTACCAGGTCGCGATCGAGTACTTCTCGAGCTCGATGAGCGCGAAAGCCGCTTCTGGGTACTGAGTTTTTGCTGCTGAGTAGCTCTCTGGGGCGAGCGAGCAGAGCTCATCCGTAGTGAAGCTCTGGGTCGTGTCGGAGGAGGCAGTGGCAGCGCTGAACGCGAGCGTCGCAAGCGCCGGCTGGAAAGCGCGAAGTGTGACGTTGACTCTTGTGAGGTTGCTGAAGTCTTGGGATCGAAGTGTGATGTTGGAGGCGAGTTGGATTCTGAGCAAAACAGGGTAGACCGTCCAGGGTCTGGGATGTGCTTCAACTGCTCAGGAAGGAGAACTCAAGGCACCACCAAACGTTTCCCACCACGCAGCTCGTTGTGTTAGTGGCACGTGCCTCATGACAGTGTGCTTTGACACACTATCAATGGGGTTGACCATAAAGAACGAGACGCATTGTGCAATCAGAACGAGTTGCTGCACCACAGTCCGACGTGCGCGGGCGAGCTGAGAATCCGTTTGACAGCGGACTACAGTGATCGCTTTCCCACCTACGAACATCTTTCAAGTAAGTGTACTGTGTGAGGACTGGCCCAGGCTCACAAAAAACACAGAGGTCGACTTCTGTATCTTAACAGGGTTCTCAGTTCCTGTATCACCGTATTCGCGGCATTTACTACAACGCCAAGATGTGTCCAATGGCTGAAAGGCAACCTGCATGCATCTCGATTGCAGCGACGAAGCAGGTCGATTGCTCTACCGCGTCAACCAAACAAACGTGGTGCTGAGTACTTGGAAGTCGTCAGTATGACTACCCTCCTATCTCTGATTCAGCATCAACTTGTCGACGTTTGAGCTTGTCAATTTGTCATCGAACATCATTGCCCATCGGCTAAGAATCAGCATTGTGATGAGTGACGCGAGTACCAAATGATCTACAGGGAAACACCACATGACAGGACTGCCACTAGCACAATTGGACAGCCTGTGTTCGCAGTGCACAGGTGTACACACAACAGATCATCGTGCAGCTTGCTGTCTCACGCAGCAGTGAACAACCGCCGAAGTAGTCAGCGCAACTACAAATCAAGATCGCGACCCCAGCAGACGAATCATTTTGTTTATGCATTGAGCGTATTTGGTCGCATCAGCGACGATGAAGCTTATTTGAACACTCGTCACTCCGCAGAACACCAAGAGAAGCGAGCCAGCAGCAGCAACAGAAGCTACTACCACCGCAGGAACTTGCGCCACCGACACACCAACGGCACAGGACGCAAATAATATTATCAACAAACGTTGATACTGTGGAACCGATCCGCAATATATTCGTTTTATACGGTTAACATACAGCAAACTGTTTGTTAACCATATAAAACCGAACTTTGCTGTTCGACTGCAATGGATTAACCGTATAGACCCCACTATGCGGTTGGAATAATCAGCTATTCGTAGCAAACAAACACAAAATGGAAACCCGATTTAATAATGCGGTTGAATGGATCGGCTAGAAAAAGTGCACGTCGCAAACTGTGGCAAGGCTTCAGCGTTGAGGAGGTTTCTGCTACTAGATCACAGCTGAGACCGCTCCAGCGACCGAGCGCATGACGCCAGATCCACTCTTCAAGTAGCACGCCGACCAGCCATCGCTTCCGGAGTTGACGAAAGTGTACGCCTTGCAGCCCTCCGTGGCAATGCATGAGTCGCAGCAGACGTCCGGGGCGACGCCAAAGTAGGTCGCGAGGTCGTCGCCTTCGAAATCGATGCCGACTTGCTGGACGCCGCACTTTGCCGCCATCGGTCGTCACTGGCAGAAAGTGGGGCTCCAGGGCTGGCAGTACTCGCCCTCTTTCGCGCAGCACTTGGCTCCATCTGCTTCACTACCGCAGGGACCTCCGGGTTTGGCGCAGACTCCGGGGGCAACAGTCGCAGCGACCATGGAGACGCTCGGCAGACTCAGCGTGTTGACAAAGTAGCCCTGGTTCCACAGGATTTTGAAGCCGAACTCAAAGAAGAGACCCGCTTCAGGACCTCGAAGCGAATCGGCAGATCGGGCTCCGCCATCGCACCTCTCTCCTACTAACTACGAATCCCGGAGACTGCCCCAACGACACGTTGCTGGTCGCTCGCTTGGCTTTTCAAGTAGCAGCTCTGCCCGCCTTCGTTCACAAACGTGTAGCCCTTGCACCCCGCGGTCTCGGCGCACTTGGAGCAGCACTCGGCACAGACCTTTGCGGTAGAAGCTCCAGGATCAGTGGTGGTTGTCGAGGGTGGTTGGTCATCGCCATTGATTTTCGCGAGCCCGAGCCGGTTCACAAAGTAGCCTTGGTCCCAGAGCGAAGAATGCACCGGCCTCAGGACCCTGAAGAAGCGAGTCCTGAGTGTGCGTCCCGTCGTCACACTTGCCGTCGCTCTCCCCTGGCGGTTTGATCCACAGGAAGAGGTCTAAGTTCGAGAAGCCAGTGGTGGAAGTCGGGGGCTGGCCGATCCCAGCCGAGCGGAGATTGCACCATTCGTTGCTGGCGGTAGTAAGACTCGTCCCTGGCTTGTACTGGCGTAGTTCCGCGACGTGTCCACGATGCAACTGTATTCCTTCGAGCCCATGGCGTCTTGGAACTTGGTGCAAAGCTCGGCAAGCTCAGCGGTTGGACGGTAATTCGAAGTGTTGAGCGCAATACCCTTGACGCAACCGGACTCAGCGAGTTTCTTGACGATTTCGAGCACGTGGGCGGTACTCTCAGCAGAGGCGAGAGTCCAGCGGCCAACGTCCACGTAAATGTCCGCTTTCGGGTTTGCTGAGAGCAACTTGGCCGCGGTTTGCAGGTTCTCCAGGTACCCAGCCTGCTGTGCACAGCCACCGCCCTCATTCCCCTGAGTTACCAGCAACCCGACAGCACCAGGCTCCAGTACATCCACGATCTTGCGATTGCCGATGGTCTGAGTGAAGTCTTTGAGGAAGGCTTCATAGTCCGCGCCGGACTTGACCACTAAACCCTCGAAGGTAGTAGTAGCCGAGTTCCCATTAGCAGCACAGTCCTTGTTCGGCAGCCCATAGACGACCACATTCAGATGCGACGCAGAGCTCTTGCAGCTTTGAAGGAGTCTGTACGCCGTCGACGCGTACTCGCTGTCGCGGCCCGCGTACCACGCGGCGATCGCGTGTTTCTCCACCTTCAAGATCGCAGGGGTGAGCTCCGGGAACTGGTACTTGGTGGCGAGGTAGCTGGCTGGAGGGAGCGAGCAGAGTGCACCAGTGGCAGCGGCAGCTTCGAGGAGGAGGTCGGTCTCTTGTGCTGACGTCGAGGCAGCGAGCGCCAGAGCAAGCAGCTCATATTGCAGGTAGGACTTCATGACAATGCGCAAAATGGTTGTTCTGTGAGAGACGAATGGATGGATATATGAATGGATGGATGGAGAAGCGCATGCTGGAGCAGCAGTCGTGACTGAAAGGTCTCTCTCAGCCTGGACCGTCGCAGCCTCTCGCACCGGCCCCAGCAGAGAAGAGAGGCTTTGGTGGCGACGTTTAACAGCGCTTGAAACGACCAGCAGCGCATTCAGTGCCTTGTCGACTACTCTTGAAGCACAAATTCACAAGTCAAAACGCCATTCTGAAGCATACTTTCTCGTGGCACGTTACTGGTGAACCGATGGTCGCTCGCTCAGCCTCACCACAAAATGAATACTACTTGAACATCAAAATCTGTGCTAACTAACTGCATACTTAGTTCGCGACACCGGAGACCGCTCCGACTGTCGTGCGCATCCCGCTCGTGCTGCTCTTGAGGTAGCACGTTGGTGTGCCTTCGTTCACGAAAGTGTACGCTCTGCAGCCCGTCGTCTCACTGCACTTGGCGCAACAATCGGCCGGCGAGAGGTTGTAGAGCGCAGTACCTAGGTCGTTGCCGTAGAAGTCAACGTTGGTGAGTTGCTGCGAGCACTTGGCGGGCTTCTGGATGCACTGGTAGATGCCGCTGTCCCACGGCTGGCAGTACGAGCCCGACGGGCAGCACTGCGTGCCCTGGCTGTTACCGCAGTACCCGCCCTCCGCGGTGGCGCACGCGGTCTTGACAGTGAGCACCTCGGCGGAGACCGCGCCGACCGTGTTGCGCTTGTTCCCAGTTCCGCTCTTGAGGTAGCACGCCGAGTGACCGTCGCTGTTGGCGTTGACGAACGTGTACGCCTTGCAGCTGACTGTGTCGGCACACTTGGTGCAGCACTCGGATGGACTGGCGCCGTAGACTGTCGTCAGGTCGTCCCCGTAGTAGTCCACACCGACTTGCGGCGCAGTGCACACGAGCGGCGCTGGCTGGCACTGGTAGTACGTTGGGTTCCACGGCTGACAGTACTGGCCTGAAGGACAGCACTGGGGACCAGCCTGGGCATTGCCACAGTAGCCGTATGAGGCTGTGGTGCACGTCGATGGCCCCGAGGAGTCAGATGCTGCTGCAGGTGGCGATGGAGTCAGTGCTGAAGCTGGTGCTGGGGTAGCTGCTACCGCTTCAGTCTGAACAACAACCGCCGAGACGACACCGGCCACGTACCGAGTTTGGCCAGTGCCTGTCTTCAAGTAGCACGCCGCGCGTCCGTCGCTGTTGTAGTTCACAAAACTGTACGCCTTGCAGCCCGCCGTGGTCGTGCATCGCTCACAGCACTGCTCCGGGAGGATGCTGTAGATCGTCGCGAGGTCGTCGCCGTAGAAGTCCACGCCAACTTGCTGCGCACCGCACTTGTCGGGGATCGGGCGGCACTGGTAGAAACCCGGGTTCCACGGCTGGCAGTACTCTCCTGAGGTCGCGCAGCAGCCCGCCCCTTGCGCAGCACTGCCGCAGATTCCATGGGATGCGGCACAAGGACCAATCGAACCGACCTTGGGGTAGTTGAGCTTGTTCACGAAGTAGCCCTGGTCCCAGAGCAGCTTGAAGTTGTCGGCGAAGAACGCACCAGCGTCCGGATCCACCATGGAGTCCGCATTGTGGCTCCCGTCGTTACACTTGCCGTCGCTCTCGCCCGGTACTTTGATCCACATGAAGTAGTCCAAGTTCCAGAAGCCCGTGTCGGAAGTCGGCGGCTGTCCAATACCTGCGGATCGGACGTTGCACCACTCGCTTGTGGCCGGCGCGACAAAGTTGCGCGACGTGTCGACGATGCAGCGGTAGTTGTTCGAGCCGATGGCGTTCTGGAAGTTCCAGCAGAGCCCCGAGATCTCTGCGTTCGAGCGGTAGTTGGACGTGTTGAGCGTGATTCCTTTGACGCGACCGGCGCTCACCAGCATCTTGACGGTTGCCGCCACTTGGCTCGCACTGGCTGAGGACATGAGCGTCCAGTACCCGACGTCCAAGTAGATGTCAGCGTTCGGGTTCGCAGATAGCAGTCTAATCGCAGTCTCCAGGTTCTCTCGGTACCCCGAAGTCTCGGCGCAACCGCCAACCTTGCCCAACAATCCCACAGCATCCGGCTCAAGCACGTACAGCACCTTGCGGTTGCCAATGATGTCCGTCAGCGTGTTCAAGAACTGCACATAGTCCGCTGCAGTCTTGACAGTACCGTCATTGGAGTACCCTGCTTCGCAGTCCTTGTTCGGGAGGCCGTAGACTACGACACTGAGTCGTGAGGACTCGGGGCACTTGGCGACGAGCGACCGCATGGTGCCAGCGTAGTCTCCGTTGCGATCCGAGTACCAGGTCGCGATCGAGTGCTTCTCGAGCTCGTTGAGCGCCAACGCGAACTGAGGATACGATGATCGGGCGGTGTTGTAGTTGCCGGGGGTGATCGAGCAGAGCTCGTCGGCGTGCGCGAATTGCGAGGAGCTCGAGAGTAGTGCAAACGCTGCAGTGAGCGCGCCGAGCGCGTGGCGAACTGAGAACAGCATCCTTGGCGAAGAGCTGCTTGGAGGAGGCCGCTTGCTCAAGAGGTTGCAAATGTCAAAGTGAGCGAGACCGAACGAACCATCCTCTCATTTTGCCGCTCGAGGCACGCACTGGTCACTGACCAGTGCTCACCCGAGGGTCTGCCCTGCTTGCGCCACCCTCACTCTACCACTCCTTCCTTCCCAATCCTCATCCAGTCCGTGACGCATGCAAGCATGGTACAGTAAAGTGCTGTACGGTTGTGGTAGTCTGCGGACCAGCAGCAGGTGGCTCAGAACGCACGCGTCCGTCCGTCGACATTCCATGTGGTGTGTGGTTTTCGCCCTGGCTAAGTCTTGACTCACACATTGGTGATTCGTTTGCACCCCCCATGCATGTCAAATCAAATCTCTTGGGTTTGGGTAACGGTATTTCCTGCATAAACCAGTGATATCAGGTGTATCAATTGCTGGAGGGTTCGCTGGCATCCTGATTGATGAATGAATGGCTTGGAGCTTCGAAAGTACGGCTGGGAACATTCGGCAGTGAAATGGAACTCGTTATCAGACGCACGCACCGTGAATCTACTTTGGGTGGTGACAGCATCTTGAGCCTTCCATTTCTCCTTCGAATCATGTATTGCGTGCGAGTTTTGCCACGCGTACTGAAAATTGCACCTACCCTGATATTTTGTTCTCTTTAGACAGTGAGAACCCTGTTTGGTGTCGCCACTTGTACGATTCGATACCCTCGCGAAGTGCTGGCGCTGAGGCATTGACACAAAAGGAAGGACGCGCTAGAAGACACCGCATGTATTGTATTGCGCGTGGGTTCAGAGGAATGGATGGGACGTCACGATTGGCTGCTTGGTGCGAACTCCAGAGAGCTCAGGATCCTGGTGTTTCTCGTGTACTTGTGTCCATAGAGTGCACGGAATGATTGCGGAGGACACTTGCTTCATTTTCCTCTAATATTAAATTATGTAGTTTACAAAGCTAACAAAAGTGTGTTTATACTTGATAGTTTGATTTCCAACCAAATTAAAAAGGTTTTGAGATGTAAAGAGAAAATAAACGGAACAATATGGTTCAGAGACGGGACAGATTGTTTCCATCCACTGGACCGTCTGCTGAAAGGACGCTCGCCACACGATTCGCTCTGCTTCTGTACCCACTAGAGGGTTCTGGAGCTCATTTGGTTGCCAACACAGCACTGACCACCAACACAGGAACACAGCCATGGGCATAGACCCAGCTTCGTAATGACAACGTGGTTGCATGAGACCACCTCACATTCAAGTTGCCGTCATTGTAGTGCCGTCTGGTAAACTCGCGTGTCTGTCAGGTCACATCCAATTTGTTCATGTATTGGATATCAGGAACATTGTGTACACGGAGCCTCGCTCCACTTCAGTGAACTCGAGTGCAGCCAGTCGTTGAACACATTACCGCTCGGTTAATTCTTGAACTCTACTGGACTCTTTCGAGTACTTCCGAGTACTATGCAGTACACTGGATTATGCAGGTTCTGCTTCATAGTACGGCAGTAGTGTTCTGCTTGTCGAGAAAGAGCAGAAGCTGGAGCACTACTGACGATTCACGGCGCTGAAACCCAGACGAACTTCCCAATTCCATCACCGCCTACAAATGTACACTTCGTTGTCGATAGCCCTTCGTAGTGGTCGCGCATCCTATTTTGCATGTTGAACTTCCTGGTCCTTGACGTCGGACGGCGAACATGAGTGTTGCGCTCGACGAATCAACCGCCCCAAATACGACAGCTCTGCAGGTGGATGCAAGTCGAGAGGTGGCATTCGTGTGCTCCTTTCTCAGATGATGTACATGCATTATTGACGGATTTGTTGCTTCTCCTTGCTGCATGAAGAACTCAGTGAAAATGACTCGATGAGGAAAACGATCACCTCAGTTTCCTTCTGAATGTTGCCCTAACCTTACTGGCGTGGTTGATACTTTGGTATCAAGAAGAATGGATCGAAGCGGTACGAAACTTCAGTTTCAGTTGTTGCTGTTGATACTTTGGGGTGTTCACTCTAATTATCATGTCTTTAGTACAAACGTCATCTATTGCTTGCGTGGCTTGCTCGTTACGTCGCTATGTCGCTGCCTCGTTGTGGCCATTGTGAGCTCTCACGCCACCTGACCCACTGGATCCACTTTCGTCCACTCGACGCCAAAGAACAGCGCGGCGTCAAAGTCCGGGTCGCCGACGTCGATCGCGTCCACAAAGCGCAGCAGCTTGCGGTACTTGAGCACTTTTCTCGCCAGCTGCGCGCTTCGCGTACGCGTCTCTGGGTCGTTCTGCACGGTCGTGATGAGCTCGAGGATGTTCCTCTGTGATCTGGAGCAGTAGTTGTCGTCCGAGTAGAAGATCTGGATTTGGCACCGATCGCAAATAAGACTTTGTAGCGACGATTGAGCTCTCTCTTTCGTTTCCTGATGCTCTCGGGACGCTTGCTCTGGTATACCCATGCTGTCTGCCGTTTGCTACGGATACTTGGTACTTGATGCCCCGATCAAGTCGCGAGGCTGCAAATTGACGAATGAGTAGACTTCACAGCCCTCAACTGTGTGGAAGAAAGCGTGGGCTTGCCGTAGACAAGGACACCTCGTTTCTGATTGCATGCTGCATCCCAGGCGCACCACAGCACCTTCTGTCCCGGGTTCTTCAGAATTCCAAGGGATCTCCTGAAGTTCAACGTGACTCTTCCACGATAGTGTAGCTGCTGCTGCTCGAGATATCGAGACTTCTCCGCCCTTCTCCGTAGAACGCGTTGCAACAACGAACACCCCCAATATTTTGGTAAACTGCACGCTCGCTTGTCCAATCAGCGCTGTGCGATTGACTATACCTGAAACAAAAACACTACAACAACAACAACAACAACAACAAGGAGGAGCCGGCCGCAACGGAACGGAAGAGCCGAAGTTCTTCCGTCCGCGTCCTTTGAGCTCGAGGCTTTCTTTCTTCGCACTTGCCGCGAAAAAGGGAAGGAGAAGGAAGAAATAATAGATGTAGCCTATGTAGCCTCTCTGTGCGTGCGGCTGGGATTACGCCAGAGCCGTGTGGGGAGTGGGTAGCAACCACCTCGCAAGCCCCAGGACAATTTGTTCTCTTTTAACAAGCCCTGAAACCAAAATGGGTGCTACATCCTACAAAGTCAATCCAAAGTCAATCGGTCAGGAAACGTGAACAGGATCCCGTTCGAAAGAACTGGAAAACTCGAGTGAAAATACGCAAACGGTGTTGAGCCACGCTAGAATACTGCGATACTGGCGGCTTCGAAGCCAAACGCATACATAAGAGCATACGCGACGCACACGCGTCCACTTAAAACACAAAGAAACAACAAGTGCATCTAATTGAAGTTACAACTTCCTTTTTCTCTTACTCGACACACAAAACGGAACAATAGCACTGAACAACAGCACAATGGCACTGGACCACCACAAGACACAAGATCCATGGAAAACAACACAACACCACCACAATCGGACTACGCGATCGAGTGCCCGGCTGGCGTGATGTGGATGATCGTGGTGTCAGGGGTCGACAGCCGCGCGTTCATCAGCGCCGCCTTTTGGCGCGTGCGCATGACCACCGCCATCGCGACAGCCAGCGTGCCGACCACAGCGAGCACCGCGAGCGTTGCGAGCACTTCGGTGCGGTTGGTGCCGGCACCACCACCAGTCGAAGTCGACGCCTCTGCTTCCGAAGAAGAGCTCTTGGAACCCGAAGAGAGCTTCTCGACCGCCAGCGTGCTCACAGAGTTGCTCCCACTACCTTCGCGGGTGATCTCCCTGGAGCTGACATCCGTGGCGCCAAGCACCAGAGCGATCTTCGTGACTTCGACATCCATTTGAGAGCCACTGCTACTGCCGGTACTGGTGCTGCTGTCTGCGATGTAGCTGCGACGATCTTCCGTGCCGTCATCAAAGAAGAAGCTCTTAGGAACTTCTCCGGCCACAAAATCCTCGGAAGTCGGTAGAATTCCGACAACATCGTCGTATCCACCAACATCGCCGTCTCCGAGCCCGTCGATGGAGCGCAGCAGCGCATCAGTATTGAAGGCGATTTCCTCCAGTTGCTGCTGCACCTCTGGGGAGTATACCTGGCCATCTTGGTCGTCAAGTCGAGCAGCGTCCTCATGTTGTTGTTGCTCAATAGCCGCTAGAGACTCAACATCAGCAGGGGTCGGACGAGCTGCAGGACGAGATGGGAACGGCGTGACAGGCAAGGCAGCACCGCTGTCAGTAGGTGGGCATGGGGATTCAACTGGAGTCTCGTCGGTCTCTGGAGCAAGACCAAGTAGACTCGCTTCGTCCAGATACTGCTCTTGAGCTCCTGGGAATGGCACCATTGTTGGGGAAGCAGTGTCTGGTTCTGGGTCTTCGATTGGCGCTGGCGAAACAGTCACTTCGACTTCAGTAGTAACTGGGGTTGTTGGGACTGAAGGTGCTGGGGTTGGAACGACTTCGGCAACTGGCGTTGGGGTCACAACCACTGGCATCGGAATGACCTGTCCGTCAACGATCTCTGGCAAGCCGAGCTCTTTCACAAAGTAGCCCTGGTTCCACAACAACTTGAAGCTCTCTTCGAAGAACAGCGCTGGGTCTGGGCCAGGCATCGCGTCTTCATTGTGGCTGCCAGTGTCGCACTTGCCGTCGCTCTCTCCTGGGGGCTTGATCCACATGAAGTAGTCCAAGTTCGAGAAGCCCGTGTCCGAGGTCGGCGGGTGGCCAATACCAGCCGAGCGCACGTTGCACCACTCGGTCGAGGGCGAGCCGTTGTAGTTGCGAGACGTGTCGACGATGCAGTGCAGCGCGTCCGTGCCCATGGCTTCCTGGAAGTTGGCGCACAGCTGGGACATCTCGGCGCTCGATCGGAAGTTGGAGGTGTTGAGCGTGATCCCCTTGACACCGCCGAACGTGAGCAGCTCCTTGACCACCTGAGCCACGCGTGCGGCGCTCTCAGGGTACTGCAACGTCCAGTAGCCGACATCCAGGTAGATCTCCGCGTTGGGGTTCATCGAGAGCAGCTTGATCGCGAGCAGCATGTTCTCCTTGTACCCGGCTTGCGCACCACAACCTCCTTCTTTCGCCAGCAATCCGACCGCGTCAGGCTCGAGGACGTACAGAGCCTTGCGGTCACCCACGACTTGGACCAGTGCTTCGAGGAACCTCTGGTAGTCGTCCGAGTTCATCACCTTGCTGCCGATCGCCGACGACCCCGCTTCGCAGTCCTTGTTCGGCATACCGTAGACGACGATACTCAGACGTGAGGACTCCGGGCACGCGCTCACGAGCTGCTTGGCGGTGGCAACGTAGTCGCCATTGCGGTCCGAGTACCAGGTCGCAATCGAGTGCTGCTCGAGCTGGGAGAGTGCGAATGCTGCTTCAGGGTAGGTCTGCTTGGCGCTCTGGTACGAGATCGGCTTGAGCGAGCAGAGCGGCTCGCCACCTCGAGTTGCGGAAGCTACCGTCACGTCCTGTGCTGCTGTGAGGCTCGGGAGTGTCAGGGCGAGCACTGCAGAAGCCAGCAACAGGATTGAGCGTGCCATTTGATCCTTTCGCTGCTGATTGAGCTGTGGGCTGCAGAAACTGGAATGAGGGACTGGCTGAACTGAGACCAGCGCCTTTCACACCGAGGTCTCACTTACAGTAGAGTAAGAATCGTATTTGTTCTCATCATGATCGACTGGATCATCTCGATGACCACCGGCCGTTTATGATCAGCTGGGGATATTCACTTGTGGCCGTCGGCGTAGAGAGCCACACGCTGCATGTCGGCAACGCCTTTGCCGGTTCCTGGTGAGCCACAGACTCAGAAGTAAAGGCCCGTGATGGAATCCGATCTGTCTGCACGCTGAAAACCGCACGGGACTTCTTTACATTGCTGGTATGCTAATAGCACCTGCAGAGCCACACGACGTTTACACTTACGCCATATGGCCCTGCAATAGGAGCATGGTCATCACGGAATGAGCTCCACACAAATAACCAACCGCGAGAGACAGCAGATGTCCGTCCAGATGGCGACATGCTGGCTCGCCACAAGAACGAATGAAGTGCCGCAAGTACGAGTTAAGAGCCACAATTACCACCTACGAATTAGTAAAGTGAAAGGCACACCTGACTTAAATAGGAGCCCCCTACAAACACAGAGTGAAAAAGATGTCCAGTTGGTGTGCCTCTGGCGATAAGGAGTATGGGGCATGTTAACACCGTGGAGATCTGACAAAGTGAAGACTCCAGTGCTTGCAACAATCCTTTGAAATTGGCCAAGCGATGCACGCACAGTCATCCAGGATGAATGCACTCGCATTTAGTCTTCCCTTTGCCAAGCACGAGACGGGCAGCAAGGGCTACTCGTACCGGCGACAAAACAGCCTCACTCAGGTCTTGTGAATGCATTTTATCAGATCTTCTGTTTATCGTCCGCTGGTGAAAGTAAAAAAATCACCAATGCGTCAGCTTTTACTCGTTTATTCTTTGCCGACGTGCATGATGATCTTGCCGCGCGTGCGACTGCCCATCAATTTGGTGATCGCCGCGTGCAGGTTGCCGAACGGGTACACCGTGTCGATGGTCGTCACGATCTTTCCGGCCTCGATCAACTGTGTCAGCTTCTTGAGGTCTGCAGAGGACGGCTGGACGACCACGCGGGTCTTCTGTGCGCCGATCGGCGACTCGAGCACTGGCTCGGGGATGTTCAGGATCGTCACAAAGTGGCCCGTGCCCTTCTTGAGCACCTTCTGGGCGTCGTCGTTCCATGAACCGGGCTCCATGCCGCAGTCATACAGCACATCGATCGAGTTTGGCTCAACCACGTCCACCCACTTCTCTTTGGTGTAGTCGATCACCTGGTCCGCCCCCAGGGACTTCACGAACTCGGCGTTGCGGAAGCTCGTGGTCGTGATCACGTGCGCGCCGAGAGCCTTTGCGATCTGCACCGCGAACGTACCAGTACCGCCGCTGCCACCGAGGATGAGCACGCGACTGCCCTTCTGGATCTTGCCGTGCGTGACCAGCGACTGGTAGCTCGTGAGACCCGCGAGCGGGACGCTCGCCGCGTGGTCAAAGTTGAGGTTCTGTGGCTTGGGCGCCACGAACTTGGCGTCCACCGACACGTACTGCGCGATCGTGCCGAAGCCCGAGAACGGCGTCATGACGTACACCAGGTCGCCGACTTTGACATCTGTGACGTGCGCGCCGACCTCCACGACTTTACCGGCGGCGTCAAAGCCGATGCGGAACGGCGCGTCCTCCGAGGGCCCCACGGGGAAGAAGTTGAATCCCGACTGCACGAGCTTGTAGTCCACGGGGTTGAGCGCTGCGCTCACCACTTTGACGCGCACGTGGGTCTTGAAGAGCTTGGGCATCGGCAGACCCGCGACCAGCTTGAGCTGCTCGAGCGGCTCGCCGTAGCTGCTGTACTCGTACGCGCGGAAGGTGGCGGGCACCGACTCGACCGGCGCGGACGACGGCAGCCAGTCCGAGCCCAGGTACACGAGCAGCATCGCGAACGAGCCGATGACGAGCGCCAGCGGCGTGCTGATCGTCGACGGCGCCATGGCGGATGTGGATGCAGAAAGAGAGAGGCTTGCTGGCAAGTGGCGGGCGGGATTTGGATCCAATTGCCAAATGGCACGATTCAAAAAGAGGTGATTACGATATCGGATGCTTTGTTTGGAGGTATTGGACCTGTGGGTCTGCTGATTTGATTTTGAAATAGAGTTGGTTAACGAAAATGATAATATTCTTATAAACGGTACCGGGTGAGAGGAACATGTTGTGAAAGGATAAACCTCAGGACGAACAATAGTGTGAGGTTCTATTTCAAAGAGTACAAAAGAGGCTCGATAATAGTACATAAACGCAAAGCTGGTACCAATTCGTGAACAATAGGAAAAGAGGAATCGTTCGACCTGTAAATGGACCCGAGTTTGCAATATAGTGCGCTACTAGGAAGTTTTTCCAAAACTGTGGACATATGCATTTTAAAGCGGTTTATTACACAAGGAAAACCTTTCCATCTAGCGTTGCCGCCACGGTATTCTAATTTTTCGAGCCATTCTAGGAGAGCAATTAGAAACCCGTGAGGTGCATCGTATACACCACAGTATACTTCGCACTTATTACCAGTAGTATTGGACTTTTGGGAAAACTCTCTTAATCGATGTCATTATTAAAGTATCCCCCAAGTATGCCATAAGTTACAATTTCTATTCGGGAGAGTGGGTCAGGGTGGGAAGAAATCAAAGTGGACAAGAGAGAGGCTGCGTGAAAAGTGTTCAAGTCAAGATGGCCAAGATGGGAATGCACGTCGTGTGCTTTGCGCAAAAAGTATCCGCAATGTTTCCAACGATTCCAACTTTACATTTGAGAGTGTATGAAGCATTATAATCGCGTGGCAGTTATATAATTACTGCCATTGAATTTGAGTGCGTGGAAACATTGAAATCGCGAGCAGTGAGATCTTTCTCAGCTGTAGTTTTTTTTACAGAGGTATGATATATAACGCCCCTCCTACTCGTCAGCAAGACAGTCCTCTCTCGAAGTCTGCGAGGTACTCGAATTGGTCAAAGTACGCTGAGATACATGCTCTTCTTTCCAGTACTAAGCACAATGTCTGTCCGTGCAATATCCAAGCACAGCCCCACTGTTATTTTTGTCAACACGATGCGATCAACTTGGTTTTACAGGTAACACCTCGGATTCGCAACCGAAATGAAAAATTCGACTAATCAGCGTTAATCATTCGATCTATTTTTAATCGTGTCCTCCACATGTGGTCATTTTCGCAGAAAGGATACTCGATGGGAGATCTGAAGGTGGTGGTCATGTCAAACCCCTGGCGTCATGCAAAATGCGGTCAGGATGATTTCACGTTGCGTTCAACTTCAATGCCCAGACAGTAGCCACAAATATCCACGGCAACCACGTGAAACTATACTTTAAAAAAATACTGTGTATGTGATGTTCAGCTCCGCGAAGGAAGGCGTTTGTGGCGAGATTCTGTCTTGTGTTGTTCTTGCATGACAGAACTTCTGTCACAGAAAGATAGCGTCGGGCAATCTCAGAGCGAAAATATGTTCCTCTGAGTCACTGTACTGCAATAGTCAAGGTTAGATTCTATTCAGTGCACAAAATTAATAGTTCCTGAGTCACTGCATACAAGCCACCCTAGAGCAACGACTTTGCCGCTTGTGCGATCTGCAGCACAACCTTGCCGCGCGTGCGGTCACTCTTGACCCTGACGATCGCTCCGAGCAGGTTCCCGAAAGGAAACACCGAGTCGATCGTCGGCACGATCTTCCCATTCTCGATCAACTGCGTGAGCTTCTTCAAGTCGACTGCGGACGTCTGGACGCGCACGCGAGTGT
>JAADVK010000672.1:0-18811 GCA_023334975.1 Globisporangium sylvaticum | reverse complement strand
CCATCCACGCGACGTCATTCTCATCAGCACCACCATGCGCCACTTTGCATGGCGTCTCCGCCGCAGTGCGCTGCTACTGGCGCTCGTACTGCTGCTCTCGACAGCCCATGTACTACTTGCCATCGAGTCGCACTTCCAGCACCGTTTCACCTACGAGAACTCGGACGACGCGGCGTTCGTGAACGCGTCGCAGGCGGTGAAAGGCGTGGCGTTCGGAGGCGCGGGCAGCCAGTTCACGCGCTGGAACACGTCGCGCAGTTTGGCATGGAGGCCGGTGGACGCGTCGACATTGACGTGCAGGAGCTCGCGTACTTGGGAGGAGCTAGTCATCTCGTGCCGCTCGCGTTCACGCTCTACGACAACGACCAGTGGCGCGTCTACTCGGTGCTACAGATGCGCGAGATCCCGCTGCGCAGCCGCGCGATCCTGTGCCACTACCCGTCCTGCATGCGCTTCGCGGTCACGGGTGATAGCACAAAACAACAGAAGAAGAATACGGGGCGGCGCGTGTCGTTCGTGGTGCAGAAGGCAAGTCTCTACACGCTCCAGATGCAGGTCTGCGGCGACGCGAGCGTCCAGGTCAAGGTACTCCTCAAAGATAGCGATGGCGGCTGCTGCATGATCGCCGCCTCTGTGCAGATGTATCCGCAATTGCTAACTTGTACGGGGTTTGTTGTTGAGAAGGGCTTTGCGAGGATGGTGAACTTGGGCTACGACAACCGCCTGTCGGAGCACCTGGGTGTGGACCAACTGGGACTCCTCCCGCTTTACAAAGGTAGGATGTCGCTATTGCCTCACGATGGCAAGTTATCAGTTCTTTTCACGAAGCTGGCTGGGGGGTTTGTATGCTTGTCACACGTTTATGTTAGTTGTGATCTTCGCGTACACGCTCTTCTCCTTGCTCTGGGTGCTCGAGTGCTTCCTGCGCAAGCAGAACGTACCAGTACGTTGACAATATCATATCCACATCACTACTTGCTTGCTAGGATACCCTATCGACAGTTGCCTCCCACCAATCTGCAGAAGATCAGCTACGCGTTCCAGGTCGCGCTGCACGTCAAGACCATCGGAGCCACGCTCACAGTACGGCAGTCTGTTAAACCATAGCTACCTCACACAACCCACAGAGCTACCACGCGCGTCACTTACCTAGACTAATCCCCACTTTTCTTTCCACAGTTCTGGTTCTACCGCGAGCTGAGCCTCTCGGGCACGCATAACGCGTTCCTCGACACGCTGCGCGACGTGTTCGAGAGCGCCAGCAGCGCTGTGCTGCTCTGCGTGCTGCTCTTCGCGTCGCTCGGCTGGTCGTTGATGCGCGACGACCTCTCGCGCCGCGAGTACCGGCTCATTGTCGTGCTCTTCAGCGTCTACTTTGCGATCGCGCTCGTCAAGGCGCTCTGCGACCCGGACGCGAACGACGAGATCTGCAAGGCGTACTTGCTCACCGAGTACGTGATCAAGTCCGTGGTGATGCTCGGCGTGATCGTCGCGCTCAACTACACGATCAGCCAGCTGCGCCTGGCGCTCACGGAGGTGCGCTGGAACCACTGTGTCACGCCGCTCACCTACATGAAGCTCAACCAGTTCCAGTGCGTCCACCATATTCATTTGTGTAGCTAGAACCCGGGTTACTGTTTGGTGGTGATGCTGACCAACTTGCAAATGTGTCCACCCAATGTAGACGCTTCCGAGTGGTTTTCTTGCTCTACTTGCTGATCCCAACCTGTCTGCTGATCCTGGACGTAAGCCAATTGCTGTCTGCTTTGCTATTGCCCAGAGTATATTGTTTTGAAACTGCACTCCTAACCTTATGATGGCTTCTGATCTCTATGTAGCTGCTGGTGATCACGCCGCCGGGCTCCTGGCGCCTCGACTGGGTCAACTCGCTGCTGAGCGAGAGCGCGTCGCTCTTCATTTACGTCAACGTCGGACTCATCCTGCGGCCGCTGGACGCGCACATTTACTCACGGGTGCGTCTCCACAAACTGGACACTTTGCGCTTTGCTCACGTGGATATTGTGATCGATGGTGGACATTATCGCAACTAACCTAATTGTCCATTTCTTGTGAACAATGCAGATCTCAAAGGGAACCAACATCTCCAACACCACCACTACCAACAGCAACAGCAACAGTGACGAACCAAATCCCATGGAGACTCTAGCAGCAATGGAGATGCCTCGCGAAGTGCAGTCTGGACGCGCGGCGGTGATGCCCGTGGGCACAGACGTGATCGAGAGCAATCGCCGTCTGCTGGCGCAGTATCCGCCGCCACTCTCGCCCCGGAGCTCACACTCCGATTCTCGTTCTTCATCGCCATCTCACTCATCTGCGCCAATGTCCCCAGCACCATTCGCATCCTCGCCCTCAACTGCAGTTTCTCTCTGATGGCGGCCATAACTCCAGTAGCTCATTCATTCCCTGAGTAACATGAACATCCGAGTTATCAAGTACAAGCACTTGAGGCTACAAAACTCACGAAATGGTTGATACATGCATGCCCAAACAAGTCGCAAGAGCGCTGGGCATTATTAAAAGCGAAAATAAATTTGCACACTTACTCGGCCCGTCATTTGTCTTCCGCGTCATCGGGCTCCGCCACGATTTCTCCTACTTGCGCTACCTCAGCAGCAGTAGCAGGAGGGGGATTCAGACTCGAGAGCATCGCGTTGGGCTTCGCAGCGAGCACGTCGCGCAGAATGTGCACCATCTTGCGGTCCTGGTTCGTCACGAGCACTGGTGGGTGCTGAAATTGGTCCTGGGTTTCTTTCGGCTTCGCACGCCTGAGCTGCTGGATCCACTCGAGCGTCGACTCGCCCGAGAGAAGGAGCGTGCGCTCTCTCTGTACCTGCTGCTGCTGACTTTGGGATGAATTTGGTGGTGCTGATGCCTCAACTTGGATTTGCACCTGCGAATAGGAAGAAGATGCCCACTCTGCTTCCAAGAACGAGACAGACTCTCTCGTGGCGCGATCAAAGTCTCGACACTCGACGACACCAAACAGCCCATGCACAATCAGTTGGTGGCTTCTACTCGCTTGACTTGTATGTTGCAGGTGGCTCAGGAGAGTTTTCATGGACTCGGGACCGACGTCAAACGCGCGGAGTGTCCACTCAAACTCAAAGTTCGTTGGATTGTCCAGCTCGCTCGGGCTCATGATCTCCCGGGAGTCTTTGTCAATGCTCGTGTTCGAATCAGCGCTCTTGTTACTGGTAATAGCATCGTCGTGACTTGGATCTGATTCGTCATTGTCAGCATCATCCTCATCCTCATCTTCACGTGTAGTCGTGGATTTGGAGTTGAGGACACTCGGTTTGCCCTTGCGAACCTTGAATTTCGAGAAAATCTCCAGATCGACATCAAAGACCGAGATCCATGGCCCCAAGTCACTCGCAGACTTCAGCTCGCCATTCGAGAGCAGCAGGCCATTTGCATCGATGCCCACGTGCGTCTTCTCGCCGTCGTACTGCCACTGCCTGGGTTTGCTGCGCCACGAGTCGACTTCATTGGGCTCGAAAATCTGTTTCTTTGGTTTCTTGGCCTTGAGTTGTTTCTTTCTTGCCTTTTTGCTATTCACGTCGTCTTCCTCTTCCAGATCTTCCTCCTCATCATCTTCATCTTCATCTTCATCGTCGTCGTCGTCTGCACTAAGTGCCGTGTCCTGTTCCTCTAAACTCGTCTCACCCACGATCCAATCCACGGGAAGCAGCAGCTCCACACATTTACGCCACGCCTTCTGCTTTAGTCTCTCCACCGCAGGCACGAGAATGCTCCAGAGACTGAGAGGCGATTGCGGTGAGACCTTGCGCCATCGCTTGCGCTTGTCGTCGTCCTTTGTGAACAGCACGCGGTACAAACTGAGCGCGACGTCGCCCACAAAGTAGATCCGGTCGGCCACTTCCAGCAAATTGTCAATCAGTCGAAGCTTCCCAGCCAAATTCTTCCCGCCGACGATCGCTGTCGTAGCAGCCCTTGGTTTGTACGTCTTCTCCGTTGATAGCGAAGGCTGTAGGATTTGAGCCCACTGCTCGGTCTTCTTCAGCAGGTTCGGCCCGAGCATCAGCACAGGCTGCTTATAATTTGCCTTCTCAGGTTGCTGCCCATCGCCAACGCTAGAGCTGGCGTTGCTTGGAATAAAGACGCTCTCGTATGGAGGTGACAGAAAAGTGTCGATCGCGAACGCACCACAGAGCTCCGCAAGCTGAGCACCTAATGCTTCGGCTTGCAAGCGCTCAGCAGCAATAGTGTCGGATCCGAGAGATGCCTCACCTATAGCCGACTTTTGTTTGTCTTCAGCACGAGTGGTCACCGCTTGTTCGACGAGTGGGGCAGTCGCTGGAATCGCAGCGAGTGGGGCGACTGCTGCTGCTGCTGCTGGGGCTGCCTTGGTCTGCGAGCAGTGGCAGCGACACTTTTCTTCCTGGCAGCTGCTGATTTTGGATCCGGAGGTGCGACTGCAGCAGCAGCTACTGGAGGTTGAGGAACAGTACTCGCTGGTGCCGCTAGTTGCTCCTGAAAGGCACTGCCGCTGCTGTTCGACTTCTCGCTGCCTCCGCCCGCCAATACCTTAAGATGTTCTGTCAGAAACAACTTTGGACTCGCAATTTCCGCATTAGAGAAGACCTCTTTCTCTGTTTCTCCTTCTTCTGCTGGCTCCCCGATTGAAGAGGATGCCAACCTTTTTTCATCAGTCAATGCTGACAGCAAATGCAGCTTCTCTGTAAGCTCGCCGATTGAAGCGCAAAACGCGATGCTGCTATCACCATTGTTGGACGTGACACAATTGCCCATTGCGCGCTCGAGCACCTGAGAAACCGGTTGTAGCGTCAGCTGATGCGCGATTCCGTCGAGAAGGATGCGTTCGTCTTGCTCTTTCTCCTTCATCGTCATCATCAGTTTCTTCATTGGTTTTGTCACTGGCGGAGAGCTCAAGTCGCTCACCAGCACAATCGCTTTCACTGGGATGCTCTTGCTCACTTCTTTGACCAACTGCGTCAGAACCTCAATCGACTGTGCGACTTTCGCGACTTTTTCCGGTACAAAGTCGTCTCGACCGAGCAGCTCAGGTGAGAACTGCCACTTCAGCACTTGGGTTTCGCTGGCTCGAGTCGTGGTAGAAGGATCCAGCGCTCCTCCAGTTTCCACCGAAGCACTTGCTGATGACGAAGCAGTAGTATCCTTCACAAGCGTGAACCAGTTGGCGAGATCCAGGTCCACGTGGAGCAAGAGCACGCCTTTCGAAAACCACGAGCCGTTGGAAATTGGTTCTTGACCATCACCTCCTGACTGCCCCAGCGCCTGTTGAAACCTCAGCTTGTCGCTCAGAAGCACGTGCTGCAGTCTCTTGCGCTCGTGTTCGTACTAGAGCTGGTACTCCATGTCGAATGCGATGGCTTCGTCGATCGCTCGCGTCAGCACTTGGGCGACACCTTTCTCGGTCTCCACTCGCACGTCTTCAATACTTTGCTTTTGCTGCTGCCGAAGCATGCGCGTGATGCCGTGGATCACGGGCACTTCACTGCACAAATGCCCAATCTTTTGCGCGAGTTGGTCACTGAGTGCGGACGAATCGTACGGCGTAGCGTAGGCTTCCAAGTACGTGGCTTGAAACGCGTCCTGCAGCTGCGGACGCAGCAAATCGATGTGTACTTCCAGCTCCTGGCGCTTCTGCAGTCTTTCATGAAGAATCTGGACTCGGCGAGCTGCGCGTGCAGCTTTCTTCTCTTGAACTGTGAGCTTCTTTGCGGGCTTTGTCACTTGACTAGGACTTGCATCATCGTCCTCGTCCTCATCATCGTCCTCATCTTCTTCTTCTTCCATCTCGATTAGTTTCCGCAGCTCTTTGGCCAGTTCTTTCCGCTTTGCAGCATTCAAAGCGTCCGCTTTGCGGGTGATCGTGCGCAAGGTCGAGAGACTCAAGTCCCAGCTTTCGTCTTCTTCAATCGTCACTGATGATGGAGACGGCACATCCTCTGCCTGTTCTCCAGCTCCTTCAGGTTCTAACCCCCTGCTACTGCCCGAGCCGTGACTCGCACTGTATCGGGTGTCGGGAGACCACTGCTAGTTGACTGCGGGGATGCCACACTTTGGCTGCTGCTCTCAGCACTTGGAGCACCATCAGACTCACCTCGAACACCATTCTCCGGGGAACTAGTGTGGAAGACCAGCACTTGACGCGCCTGTGTATACAGCTCTCGACATTTTCCCACCAGCGCGTCACTATAGTACACGTCACCAAACGCGCCTTTGTTCAGGTTGTAGAATTGGCCCAGTTCTGATATCTTGCGGAGCTCTGGGAATTCCACTTTTGGCATCGAGTCCACTTGCTTCAGCACGACTTCGACCAGCTGCTCGACCATGAACACGGTTTTCTGCTTCTCAATCGCGTGTTTCTGAGCCAAATGCTGCGTCGTGGGGGTGAAATTGTTCACTGCCGTGCACTTCAATTGGACTTCAACCGGTTTGTAAGCTGAGACCTTGGTGGTTGGAGATCTTGGAATCTGTTGTAGACCATTGTCACCACCAAATCGTCGCCCGCGCAAACCCAGCAGTCATCGGTACAACAGCCGCGCAACCGTTTTCTTGCGGGCTTGCTTCATCAATCTTGAGATTAAGCCATCTTTAAAAAATGGTGCACTGGCCGCCGCTGTATGGGGAGCGAGTGCCGCTCTGGGATGCTGTGTACACGCAGGATATCATCGCAGTGCAGAAGCTGCTGGCGTCGCCAAGCAGCGTGGAGCAAGTGAACATCCCACATGGAGTTTAGCAGCAAGATTACCTTCATAGAGTGCTCTTGCCAAGAATTTGATACTAAATGCTGCATACCTGACGTGCTGGGGTGTCATTTCCTGTTGCGATAAGCGGGTCTGGCAGCAGACGAGCGTCCACCTCGTAGTCAGCAAAGGCAACAGCAAGATCCTCAAGACCCTGCTGTTTGCCGCCAACGTCAACGTGAATGCGCGAACGGTAAGCAGATGCCGTGAAGTTGGTTTAGTACTTTGGTATCAACAAAGTTGCTGCTATTAAACTGATGGTTGCCATGCATCCACCTACACACACACACACACACACACAAACAGATCAATGGCACGACACCTCTGCACCTGGCGCTTGAGCGGGATCGAAAAGACATGGTCCAGGATCTGCTGCTCGTCGGCGCGAACCCGCTGCTCATCAACGTACGTGCCCGCGCACCTTTGGTTGATACGCTATCAGGAAACCATACACGATACTCACCCCAAGAGTTCTTTGGTGTCAAGCAGCACACTGGGAAGAACGCAATCGCCATGGCGAAAGCCAAAGGTCTCGCTGACGTGAGCTCCATGCTGCACCAATACGCGGAGAACCAGCCGTTCCAGGAAGCTCTAAAGGCTCAGCAACAACAGCAGCTCCAGAAAACGAAGACTTGAGCACGCGAAAGTGTGAAGCTGCACGAAACAAGAGTCTCTGGTCACGTTAGCAGCACGCGGGTCTTGATTGAATTAAGTGTCAACGCGACTATATCTTTGCAATCCAGCTCAAAACTGCACCAACAGCAACACAAACAGCTCACTGAATGAATGGTGGGGGCTTGACGGTCAGTCCTGGAGCTTAGAACAGCGGGTCGTTCTTCATCGGCGAGCTTCCGGTCTTGAGCGACTCGGGCGCTTCGAATAGCCGGCGGCTCATCGTGTGGTCGTAGGCTTCGCGCTCGACGCCGTCCTGGTCCACGACTGGGAACACGCCGTTCGCAAGCCGCTGCTCCGATCCCACGAGCGGTGGGTTCATCACACTAAGAGAGCATTCATAATACCATCAGCACTAGCATTTTTAAATCCGCGTACATACAGAAAAGAATGTACCCATTCATCCGCACCTGACAGCGTGGAGCTCGTCGGACTCGGCCTCCAGCTCGATGCGCTCCGAGGCGTTGAGTGCGAAGAACGAACCCGCCGACACCTTGTGCACTTGGTTCTCACCGCTTTTGCCACCGTGGCCGTCGAGCTGCACGAGCGTACCGTGGCCGCTGGTGATCATCACCGCGTACACGTGGTTGCGGAACTCGAGCTGCACGGGCTTGCCCTTCTTCAAGATCTCGTGCTGCACCGAGAAGCCGCTCTCGTCGCTGCGCACCAGGTAGCGGCTATCAAAAATAACAGCAGCATCAACATCGCACACATCGTCAATACACCACCCCGCATTTATAGATACACAGCGCGCAGCGCAAGTGCACATGGAGAAATGGTTTGTTCTTCTTCTTCCTACCGGCTTTCGAGTGCGCCGTTCGCAGACGTGACGACGCGCGTCTTGTCCTGCTGCACGTCCGCCGGCGTCTTGAAGAGCAGCGACGCCGGGCGGCTCGCGTGCAGCAGGCGGCGGCCCGCAGAGCCAGTAGCGACAGAGGTGGTGGTGGTGGCGACGCGGTGCGAGGCCATCGCGAGCAGCATCTGAGGAGCGCGCATCATGTTTTGCTTCTTTTTCTTCTGTTGGATCGATTCCGATACTGTGCACCAAGTGTAGCGTGGGCAGTGGAGAGCTGGGACTGCCGCAGAAATGGTAACCTGATGTTGGTTGAGGTTACTGCAGCGTAACCTCCGACAGCTTTTTGGGACGCTTTTCGACGTGAACATCGATTATGCGAAAGCGAGCTCACCCGATCAGTACTTCAAGATTTTTTACTATCGACTTTGGAATAGCAAATTGCCTAATGCACTTGTATAATGATAATATGCCTGTAATTGTACTACTTTCTCGCCTGAAATTATCCAGCTGGTCGTCGCACCAGAAACAAACAGAGCAATCAGTTCACGACGACATCCACAAAGGCAGAAAGAAGAAGGGCGGCGAGCACGTGTCTTCTCATTCGCGCCAAGAGCTCATCAGTTCATCACAAGCAAGGCGCCTGCGCATACATACAAGCAGCTACACGCTTCCTCTCTAACCTACACACACAGCACAGCACCTTCTATACTTCCTGCTTCTAGAGTCATGGGCAACGGCGTGTCGGGCGAGATCGAGATCTTCGCGGAGGGCGAGATCGAGGCGGAGCTCAAGCGGCTGGGCGGCGCGGGCGACATCGGGCTCAAGAAGTTCGTCAAGAAGAGCTACAACGACGTCATCCAGATGGTGATTCGCCCCGCGCGCGCCACGTACACCATGGACGCGCTCGGGCCGCGCGAGTTCGGCGTGCCGGTGTCCAGCGCAGACCTGCACCTGAATGGTCATCATGGCGACAGCAATGGCAGCAGTGACAGTGGTCCGTTTGTGCGCCGCGAAGACTTCCACGTGCTCAACGACCGCGAGCTCAAGGTGCTCTGCTCGCACTGGCGATTGTACGCGAACCGTGAGAGCAAGGCGCCGATGGCCACGCCCTGTCTGGTGTACCTGCACTCGAACCTGGGCTCACGCGTCGATGCGCTGCGCGTGCGCGACCTGGCGCTGCAGCGCGGCTTCTCCGTGCTCGCGTTCGATTTCTCCGGCTCGGGCCACTCGGACGGCATCTTCGTGACCATGGGCTGGAACGAAGCCAAGGACCTGCACTTTGTGCTGCAGCACCTGGAAGACGACGTGTCCGTGCAGGAGATCTGTATCTTCGCGCACAGCATGGGCACGTTCCCGGCGATCGTGAACGTCGCGTCGCGCGCGCTCGCCGTCGCGGACAAGAAGCTGCGCGAGAGCATCGAGTCGCATCTGCCGTCGCACTTGCGCAGCGCGAACGTGAACGTGCTGGCGAAGCCCATCCGCGGTATGGTGCTCGACGGCGCGTACTCGTCCATGGACACGCTCATCCGGGAGCTCATGGAGTCCGTGCAGGAAGAAGGGTTCAACATCCCCAAGCCCGTCATGAAGCTCGCGTGCAGCGTCGTGCAGCAGAGCGTGAAGAAGCGCGCCGAGGTGAACCTGGACCAGCTCAAGCCCATCGACTTTGTGCGCGCGTGCTCGATCCCGGCGCTCTTCATTACGGGCACGCAGGACCGGTACGTGGCGTCGCACCACAGCGAAGAGCTCGCGAAGCAGTACGCCGGCCCGGCGCTCATCCTGAAAGTGGACGGCGACCACTACGGCCAGCGCGAGGAGCACGTGTACAGTGAGTCCGTGGACTTCCTCTTCGGCGCCATGCGCTCGGCATCCATGAGGTAGAGAGAAACAGAGAGAGAATGGAAACTACAACAGAAAAATGCCAAATAAAATAGAATTTGTACTCACTTGGGAAGCAGATTATGGGGGAATTTGGTTTTTCGTACCAGACGATATAGATATTGACAACACGCAACGACATGCACTGTGCGTAGCTTGTGTTTGAGGGGGGCTCGAAGAGCTCAGCAGCAGGCAGCTACTTAGTTTAACGGCAACCTTGCTGCAGCGAGCACTCGTAGTTAACGTCAATGAAGTAGTCGGACGATCCGTCCTCGCTGTCGTAGAGATCGCGAAAGTGGATGTACTTGGACGGCGAGATCTCCAAGTTGAACTCGTCGAGAAAGTCGTAATCGAGAAGCTCCTCACTGTCCACGTCTTCCTCGTCCTCGTCTTCAGCGATCGCACTGGTAATCGAGGACGCAGCTCGAACTGAAGAGCTCCTTCGGCCGCCTTCGCTGCTGCTGATGCTGCTGTTCGTCGTCGTGTCTGCTGTTACTGCAGACGCTCGCTCCAAATTTTGTTTCGCTCGAGTGGCAGCGCGTCGCGCCTCGATCTCCGCGACCTCCACCTCAATTTCGTTGCGGTAGTACTGCCGCAGCTCGTGGAGCGAGTCGAACGGGATCGGGCCAACGAACGACTTGTCCATGGTCAGTCGGATCAGCGTGTCACAGACGCACTCGTCGCGGTTGAGAAGACCCGTGCGGTACGGCGCCGTGATCTGCTGCAGGGTCTCGTGGGAGACCTTGAACATCTCGTACACTTCAAACGCATCTTCGCACGCCATGATGCGCGGCTGGTTCAGCTTCAGCAGCGCCAGTCCGACCCGGAGCAGCACGTGGCTCCCCTCACAGAAGAACACATCCCAGATGCGCATGACTGGCTCGAACGGGAGCGTGTTCAGAAACAGACACAGAAACCATTTCAGCGTGAACGGCTCAAAATCAACGCCAAGCGACCGCATGTGCTGGTACAGCGCAGGAAGCTTCTGTTGCACCAGGTCCGAGAACACGCGCTGGTCGGCGCGACTCCCCGCCATGCTCCTCGTGTGGTAGTGAGGCGTGAGCTCTTCGACGATCGACACGAGCACCCAGAACGCTTCCTCTTCTTCCATGTGGTGCAGCAGCACCGCTGCGAGAAAGTTCATGCTCTGGCAGTAGCCAATCTTGGGGTTTCTCAGGCTGTATGCCTGCAGCACGCGACGCAGCTCGCCCATGCTGCTTTGTCGCAAATGATCCTCCGAGTCGGCCACTTGCTCCACTGGGAAAGTACGCGGCAGGTCTTTCTCGATCTCCATGGACGCACACTTGCTCAGCGTGTGCAGCCGCTTGACCAGATCCGGGTACGATTCCACAGCGGCGCTCTGCTTCTCCGCCGCGCCAGAGCTCATCCACCACACGCGACCTCGAAGGTGCGGCGGGATGCCCGAGCGCAGGAGCGAGTCAAACTGGCGCGAGAGCAGCAGCACTTCCGCCGCGTTCGCAAAGTTCGAGAACACTTGCTTCACCGCCTTCCCCGCTTTCGACGGCGACATCTTGTCTGGATCTTCGTCACTCGAGTGCTTGCGGTCTTTCGTCTCTTCAATGGTGTCGCAGGTAGTGTCGTCACAGCTTGTCACGCAATGGCGCTGAGCCGCGGTGTCTCTTCTCTTCTCCTGCTCTTTCTCCTGCTCCTCGAGCTCGAGCATGAACTTTTTCTGGTTCTCCTTCCACTTCTGGCAGATGCGGTCCTGGCGCCAGTCGTGGCCATCAAACTTCTCGCCCCACTTCTTCACGCGGTGCAGGTAGTTCTCCTCCAGCACGGCCCACGAGTCGTCCGGGTGCATGAGCTGGCAGCGGAACACCTGGTACTCGCAGTCGCACGTGACCTGGCGCTGCTGCTGCTGCAGCTGCTCCATCGCGAACTTGAGCTGCAGCTTCATCTTGCGCTTGCTGATCGTCGCCACGCGCGCGCGGTGCTCTTGTTGTAGCTGCTGCTCGCCATCGTGGTCGCCTGAGCCTGACGTGTCCGTGTGGTGCACGTGCTCGTAATGGAGGTCGACGCTGTCGTCCAAAGCCGCGCTCTCTGCGGCGGGGGGAAGCACGAACTGGAAGCGCTGGCGGGGGCGGAAGCACGCGAGCCGCTGGCCGTGCGCGTGCGCGTATCGCTCGCGCTGCTTCATGCGCTGCTCGCTCCGCGCGTCGTTCGCGGCCGCATTGTCATCAAGCGGCGCCGCGCGTCCTCCCATGCTGCTGCTAATAATTGCTTGAGATGATGGCTGCTATTCGAACACTGTGGAAAGAAGGAGGACTGCTGCTGGCTATCACGGTGATGACAGAAGAAGAGTGGAAATTGGTACAGACTGCTGCACCCGACTGGGCTATACGCTTTTGTGTACCTGTTTTAGTTGTGTCGTATAAAATTGCAATTATCTCTCTTTTCTACTGCTGTAGAACCCCTCGACGTATACTTAGTATGCTCAGCCGAATGAAGAATTATACATTAGTAGGGCACGATAACCCATCTTATCGGTAAAAACCTCGAAAGCAAGGTGCAACTAACAGAACCGGATAATACCCGTGATAATTGATTCCTTCTTCCCGTTTTGAGTTGGGCGTGTTTGAAAAAGGTTTTGGATGGGAGAATGGAAGGAATCAATCAATCCTCATCAGTGCGCATTTTTGGTTGTCACGCCACCAGCCATGAGCGCACCTCGCAGCACTGGTCCGTCGACACGATCTTCCTCTCGTACTTCATCGCGGTCTCGGGGAGCTACTGCAGTACGCTGTGCTCTAGCTAGCCTGTCGTGTTTAGAACGCATAGCTCGCCCTCACGAATGGCTCTGAGGTGTATCAACACTCACACTCTCTTTGTCCCCACTAACCATCCAGTTCATGATGCTCTTGGCGCTCTCGGCAATCTCGCTGGGCTGCTGTGGCATCTGGCGCATGCACTTCACGGGCATGAACGCGCTCAACATGGAGCTCGACGACGGCACGCTGCTCGAGGTGGACTTTGAGGCCGGCACGACGATCGTGTCGCTCATCTTTCCGGTTGTCGGCGTGTTCATCGGACTCAAGATCGCCTCGGCCGACCCGTTCTTCCTCGAGGTCGAGCAGTCGAGGCGCAAGGACATCTTGGTAGTGATCTTTTCATAAACCCAAGCTCTACAGAAGCACACCCTTGCTGAGCTAACTCTCGGTGTCGCTCTGCGTTGGACACCCTCTCAGGCGGAAGGG
This sequence comes from Globisporangium sylvaticum, assembly GCA_023334975.1. NCBI lineage: Eukaryota > Oomycota > Peronosporomycetes > Pythiales > Pythiaceae > Globisporangium > Globisporangium sylvaticum. The sequence goes on along the minus strand of JAADVK010000672.1, from coordinate 5,477 downwards.
CTCAAGAACATGACGATGGAGAGCGTGGTGAAGCGCAACCAAGTGGGCAAGAGGATCAAGTTCATCGCGCTCTTCTCGCGGCTCGGGATGCACTACCTGGGCATGATCGCCCAGCGCACGAACGCGGTCACGCACTGGGACGCCGGCATCATTGTACTCTCGTCGGTCGTCGCGTTTGTCGCCGCGAGCGCCGCGTTCTGGACCCTCTTCCGAGCAGTACGTTCACCTTACAATCTCTGAAGCACGTCTAGCCGAACTTGAACATTGGCTAATTTTGTGCTGCTGCTCTGTTGGCTTAAATCAACAACATCAGCTCACGTTCTGGCCGCAGTACGAGAGTTTGCGCATCGGCAGCGCGGTCATCATGGGGGTCGCGGTGTGTGGCACGCACTTCGTCGGCATGGGTGCTGCTTCGTACGAGTACTCGGAAGAGAACTTTGCGCTTTCGTCGCGCTTCATCTTCCCGGGGCATCGCGCTGCAGACATTGCGTCGCACAGCTCGATCCTGGCGTGCTACTGGCTGTCGACGTTCGCAGTCGTGATGTCGCTGCACAAACAGGTGACCGAACACTCTCGCAGTTCGGCGAAGAGCCAAGTGACCTCAAACGCGCCAGAACCCAATCGCCACATGTCCACCGCGACGAGCGCGAACCGCATGAAGAGCGCCACGAACCTCAACAGCGTGGCCCAGCGCCTCCTAGTGGTCCTCCCATGGCTTCCACCACGACAGCGGACCCGAGAGCGGGACCGCGGCGACCGAGCATCGTGAAAAAGCAGCCGTCGCTGAAGACCCACGTGCCGATGCCACCCCCCAAGGATGCATCGGGCTCGATCGAGACGTCCACGCACTTAAGTGTTGGTCATTAGGACACCTACAAGCATTTTGCGAGAGATGATAGCACATAATAAAGAAGCGCGCCAGCCTCTTTCCAAAGAGTGAGACTCCATGGCCAGCAACTGTGTGTTGCGAGGTTGCAGCCCTTGGAGGTTGTTACTACCTGAGGCTTCATGGAACTGTCGTTAGCCTCGAGCATCCACAGGATAATGTTGTTTCCCAGCCTACAAATCATCCCACAACGATCTTCAGAAGCTCGCCATGGTGGTGGTGCCTTGTGCGAGAAACCAACTGTCGAAGCTTCAGGCTTCGCGCGACTGGCATACTCCCTGCTTCTCCCATTGTTTTCCGTCTCGAGGCGTTCTCCGTATTTTTGGATCTCATTCTTCGCGTTGGCTCTCTTTCTCATTCGAGAAGACTGAATTTGGGCTACTCGATCTTGTTCTGGTCGGACGCTTGCATCTGTGAACCAATGTCATCAACAAGAGACCCAGTCAGTCAGTCTACTGGTGACGAGGTGCCGAAGCAAATTAGAGCGAGCGACCTTGTCCCATTGGTCAGCGCTGGCGAAGGCTCCTCGAACGAAACACTTCGCAACAAGCCGACTGACAAACGAACGTTCCTCTCTTGTAGTCGAGCTGCTTTGGTTAGCTGATATCCGAGCAAGTCCGTCGTTCCAGATCAAGAAGGCTACATGCGTAAATGAGTGGCGCTCAAGACTCCGACTCACAACAGACTGTGCACACGCAATGGCTCGGCTCCAGAATCGCACTCGCGTACTTCGCAGCGGTCACCGGAAGCTACTGCAGTAAGCTTCGTGCTCAGCCGACATGCTGGTCGTTGGTTTGAGCTCTACTCGTGCTTCTAACGGCGTGCTTTTAATGTTCGTGCAGCGACCCAGATCATGAACGACTGGCGACGCGTGAGGCTGCCGCGCCACAAGTTGTTCATGACGGTGTGTGCGTCGATGTCGCTCGGCGGCTGCAGCTTCTGGTGCACGAACTTCGCCATGCAGAACGCGTTGAGACTGGTCTCCGAGGATGGAGTACTGCTGCTGACCGATTTCGAGCTGGGGCGACTCGTGCTTTCGATGGTTTCACCGTCGTTCGGCGTGTTTGTCGGCCTCACGATTGCTTCGAAGGATCCGTACTTCCTCAACCGAGAGTTCTCCAAGCAGCAGCAAGCCGTTGTACAGAGGCCCACAATGGCGTGGCCGATCCCGCAGACTGTTGCTGACGCAGAGAAATCGGAGACACGATCACCATTTCTCTCAACCGTGGTGTCTTGCGTTGGGTGGGGGGTTTGCGACCGCTGGTCTGCTGGGCATGCACTTCTCCGAGATGGCGGCACGGCGAGCAGTTGTCAAAGTCACAGTGGATCATCTCGTGCTCGCGTGCGCTACCTTCCTGGTGTTCTTTTCGGTAACTGCGGTGTTCTGGGTCATTTTTCGTGGGGTACGTCTTCTTTTCCGTGAATCTAGACCACAACAATAGCAGTGCGTGCACCTCTGACACGTTCCCGTCTTGTGAATATTTCGTACGTAGCTTGTGTATCTCCCAGCGCGGCTCCCAGCGCACGCCACCCTGGAAATATCGACGGCGGCTGCGCTTGGCGTGGTCATCACCATGGCGTACTTTGCAGTCTTGAGCTCGGCGAGCTATGCGATCACTGATGAACCTCCACCTCATGCGGCAGCGGCGGTTCTCGAAGGTGTTCACGCGTCGACGATCGCTTCGCACGTGTCGATCTTGTTCTGCTACTGGGTTGCGACGTACGCGCTGATCCTGCGCTCGTCCCCGGACGCGTTCAAGGCTTCGTCGACAGCAAGCTCGCACTCTGGAAAAACCGCAACGACCGTGACTTCGGGGGCGAACGCTTCACGGGCTGGAGCAGGCTGGAGGAGCTTCCGTTCTGCCACAAAAGTCCACAGCCTGGCACGTTCGGAGAAGAAGTAGCTGCTCAGATCCGAGTTATCTTTGGCTTCACTGTATGTTCCTTTGCCTTGTCTTGAATGAGTAAGCAGGTTGTTGATAGGCACGTACAGCAAAGAAAACTACCGCATAAACTCAGCCGCTGATCAGGACAGCGTGACGCTTGCCTCTTGCCAATCAACTATTTATATACATCGCCCAGAACGAATCCGAGATGACACAGCAGGAGCAGGAGCAGACGCAGTGACAGACAATGAATGCAGCTTGCGTTGCCCACGTCTCTTGAATGCGCCACGTGGATCGCTTTTGTCCTCCGCTACAAATTCGCTTACGTGTCACAATAAACTTTCTTCGTGAGAGAGATGATCAAAGATTCCGCAGTGCAGATGGAGCTTTCATTCGAATGGAAACATGCACACAAACGCAACGCAAAACGCACGCAATACACACACATCGAAGCGCATTCACATTACTTCCTATCGTTCGAGTATTTCCGATCCGCTCTCTCTTCTTGGTCTTGACGTTCCTTGTCTTTACTTAAAACTTGCGCACAGAACTGATGGTGGCGCCGATGATCACACCGATGGCAGCGATCACGGTGTAGAGAGCCAAGTGGTTGGCGCTCACGAACTTGTCTTCCATGGCGTGCACAGCCTTCACGATACCGTGGCTCTTGTTGTACGACTTGAGCAGCTGGTAAGCGTAGTAGTGCGCTCCGCGTTCGCCCAAATCTTCCGTGAGCACCAAGTACACTGGCACAGCCTGGATCGCAGGGCTCACACGGCCCTTGTCAAACGCAGCCTTGAGGAAGGTGTCCTTCTTCGTGAAGTAGTCCAAGTTCTTTGGCGCAAGACCGCCCGTGATGTAGAAGCCACCGCGTGGGAGGTACTTGAGCATGGCGTTACCGGCTTCACGGCCATACGCACTGTTTTCACAACACAAAGACAAGGATAATGTGAGCGACTTGTTCGTCGACAATCCAAGACAACAACACATTCAAATGCAACACTTACTCAACGAAGATCTCCATGGCTTGGTTGCAAAGCTCGTCGGTCTTGGCGTGGTCACCGACAACCTTGCCCTGGAGCGACTTGGCGGCCAAGAACTCGTCGTGCACCTTCTTGTTCACCTTCTCTGGGAACTTCTTGGCCAAGAAGTCGTACACAGTGGCAAGACCTGGGCCACTGATGATGCGCTCCACGGAGAAACGCTTGTTGCAGCCGAGCTGTAGAGGGACAAAGGGAAAGGAAAAATGCATGCATGTCAGTCAAAGACACTAGCACACTTCGAGGTACAGCAACTCATACGCACCGTCTTCTTCAGGCTCTCGTAGATCTCAATCTCGAGCTTGTTCGCTGGCGCGAAGTCGGTGTGGCCGCCCTCGCAGGCGAAGCACGAGTACTGGCCGTCGTTGCCAGCGGTCAGGTAGCATTCACCGAGACCAGTGCCAGCGCCGATGGTGGCAATTGGCGCGCCTTCTTCCTTTGGGGCGTCATTGAGCACAATGTACTCGTGCGGCTTGAGGGTGAGCAGACCGTAGCCCATCGCAGCGAAGTCGTTAATGAGGCGCACGGTCTTGATGCCGAGCTCGCGTTCAAGGTTCGGACCGTTGATCTTCCAGCCAAACTTGATGTTGGTGAATCTGTGGGAAAGAGGGAGCGTGCACACAGACAGAGAAGTTAGTTAGATTCACATGCTGGCAATTGGTGCTTGGTGCACATGGTTAAAGCACAAATAGAGACACAAAGCACGTACTCGACGGTGTTTTCCAAGATAGGACCGGCGCACGCGAGCACGCAGGCCACTGGCACGCGGCCGTTCAGGTTGGCTTCCTTCATGAACAGGTGGCACACCTCCGAGAAGCTCGCGTGGTTCTCGTTGTGGTACTTCTTCGCGAACGTGATCTCACCAGGGGCGACATTGCCTAAAGATGCCAAAAAAAGATACCGTTTTCACAACGTGACAACAACAAATGCAGCAGTTAGCATTGCATGCCCACCCCACACTCAATCGCCAAGCGCACAGAACACTACAATTCGCACATTCCATCGCTCTATCTATCGTATCATCAATCAACACGCACCCTTGAACTCCTTGGATCCGCGCGGGATCAGCCACAGCGACAGACGCGTGTTGGTGCCGCCGCAGTCGCCGGAAATGATCAAATCGCCGCTGCAGATGCACAAGACACACAAGCACACAGTTAGACATTGCTTCATCATCGTCATACACATCTCTCTCTCTCCACACACACGTACCCAGCAGACATGATGGTGTTGTTGTTGTTGCTTTTGTTGTTGCTTCGCGTGGTGCTTGGAGCGCTGCAAATTTGCAAATGCGGGCTCTCTCGGCTTCAAAAGGGGAAAGCAGCCCACACGAGAAATCAAGGGGACCGTCAGCTGCCTGCCTTTCACCCCCTCTTCACGCCACGACCTCCCGCCTTTGGCTCGATGCTTCAAGCGTGTCATCCAAAAAAGCTTGATTTATTGATTTATTTGTGTGGTGCACACCATCCCGCTGTGATTGGCTGGCGGAATGGCGGGTTTTATGCACCAGAATGCTGCATACAGTTTTACCTATTAAAGTGGAAACCCGCCATGTGGTTTGCTTCAGGATTTATGGACTGTTTATGGAGATGAGCGTAGCACCGGATTGAAGTTGCTGGCAGATTGCTGTACATCCTCCTTTGGCCGGTACTGTGCCAGCACGTG
>JAADVK010000671.1:0-18890 GCA_023334975.1 Globisporangium sylvaticum | reverse complement strand
GTCGGCTTCTGGGTCGTGCGCGCCGGCCATGGCGCACTCGGCCGCCTTCTGCAGGTACAGTTGACGCGTGTGGGCGTAGTTGGGCACGTTGCGCAGCGCGACGATGCCGTTGGTCTGGAGCTCGTGGAGCAGACGCTCTGGAGTGGCGCCTTGGCCGATCGCCGGGTAATCGAAGGACGGGATCGCGAACGACGGCAGCGCGTCGTAGGCGCTCGCGGAAGCGCTCGTCGCGGACGCCGAGGCGGCGCTGAGGGCCACGCCCAGAAACATCGAGGACACGCTCACCATCCTTGTGAATTGAAGAAGCGAGAGGGGCGAGTGAGCGAGCGGTCTGTGATCTGTGATCTGGCGACGAGGTGGCGAGTTCGGATCTGGCGCGCTGCTTGCCTCCAGATTTTGATTTGATTCTTGCTTCGTGTGTGTTCGCGAAGGGCTACGTTCGTTCGCGTTCCGGCTTTTGAGAGGGCAACCTGGAAAATGCTCGGCAGTAGAACCTCTGAGAGTTGATATTTTGGTAGAAGAACTATTGTGCTCGACATTGCTTCTTTGTGAATGGACTGTGTGAATGGATACCCTGTGAAAATAGGTGTGATTGCATGATTATGCGAAGAGGACCGTGTGTGCTTGAAAAGCAGCTTGTTTTTCCACACTGCACGATATTGTTGACTTTGCCTGCCAGATTCACAAACACGATGTTTAGGACCAGACCGGAAAACGAGTCGGGTATGCGAATATGATACACAATGTCGCACGATTGTGATCATCGCAATTGTTGATTTGGGTCACTCGACGAACAAAGATGAGGCACCAGCTTCCTCGCAATTGTTGACCAGCCAGGAGGAGGAGATCGCTTTTGAGTGACCATTTCGCTGGGTTTGCTTTGATTGTTGCTGATACTGCTGAGCCTCAGCCATCAAAATGGACTATGCTCAGGCAATCACGACAGGTATTGTGGTGGAGGTACGAAGCAGAAAGCTCGCCTATTTCTTGCGGGGCTTACACACTCAGCACTGGTGTGAGTCATACAGTACTCTGATGAGCAATTTGGAATGACAGATCTGCCAACAGCCACACAGTTGTGAGGTGCTGATTTGTCCGATTCGATTTCGTGTACAGTACTGTGTGTTCCTGCGAAAAGTGCTTCATGCCAACTCAACATTTCTTGGAAATGGTACTCGTTACAGACTCGTAAATCACTGCATAGCATAGCATACGTTTAGAGAAAGCATCCACTTGATTGAGAGCGAGTCATCGCCGCTAGTAATATCCAGAAATTGGTCGAGGGATTCGATTGTGAACAAAAAAACACTGGAGATGTTTGAGCGGATTTTTAGTGCAACTATGTGACAATTGGCTAGTAGAAACTAGAATTTTCAATTAATTGTCCATCGGTTCCCAAAGAGCTATTGGGTCGTGCACTCTGATGTGGACACTTGGGAGACTGGTGTGGACAAATTATGGCCACTAAGAGAGATTTGATGTGTCCACATCACAGGCAATCACGGTGAATCAACTGGTAGTACAAGTCCTAGAGAAAGTTCTTGTCAGCCATGCGTCCCACAGGTCGCTTGTGCCAATTCTTACGTATTCAAGGTCCCCAAATGGACATCGATGACGGCAATCTGCGGGTCTTGGTGGTCAGCAATCTGAGTTTGTGCATTGTTCTCAATGATGAGTATCGTCTGGGTCCAGTGCGATCTGTATCATAAAGCGCTATATATCGCACTCGCTGATATTGGTTGGTATCTTTCGAGTTCAATCCCTCTGGTGCTTTATTGACGGCGGTGGTCACTTGCCACTCGGGTGAAATAAGACTTGGGGGCAATGATGAGCATGCACTGAACAATGAAGGATACATAGCATCCACGGGCCACCCATTTCTGGCGAGAGGCTGTTGCAACAATGTTATGCTGCCCCTGCCTATCAAAGGGACACAACAATCGTGAAAGCGTTGCATTGTCAGTCTACCCCATGGTGTACCTTTTGAGTACGTTGGGCTTCTGCAAACTACCCTCGCACTTTCGATTTCCCTACCTCCTACTCAGTTACAATAGCAGCCCGACAGCAAGCCCAAGCAACTCCACCAGCTGTATCTACACTATGATCAACCCCACGGCACTCGCGTCCGCCATCGCTGCCATCGCCACCGCTGGGACTCCGCCCATTCATGCTCAAGCAGCGTCCGCCAGCTATGTCAATGAAGAACGCGTTCTGCTTGACATGGACGCCGCCGCTAGCGCGATGCACCACCACTCGCACAGTCGCCACAGCATCCACGAAGCGGACGGTAATGTTCCTGCTGGTCCGCTGCCTCGTCGTCTGGAGGCGGTGCATCGCGCTCTCCAGCAAGAAATCGCGGAACTCCCAGGCGCGGAGGGAGCTGAGATCGCTGATTTCAAGGAAGCGCTGCTGGCGGAGCTCGAGCGCCTTGAGGAAACGCTCGAGGACCCGCAGCTTTCGGATGAGAACGCGGAAGCGCAATTCTTCGAGTTCTGCCCGAAAGTTCCCATGGGGGGAACAGAGGCCGGGCCTGGGTGTTCTTCGGAGCAACCTACTCCGGAGTAGCCATTCTCACAGCTCTGTTCCGCAATGTCGTGGTTGCAAAACCTATGATCACGTGTGGCAATAAAAGGTTGTGGAGAAATGTCATCTTCGATGCCTGAACTTTAGCGCTAGCTTCGAAGTAAATGGTCCAGCGAGAAAGGACGGTGGACGGACGGACACCCATGAGTTTGCAAAACAAAATGAGTTGCGCGTTGTTCGTGCGGCACCGCTCGCTCCTACTATCACTACCTAATTATCCTACGCTTTGTTTCCCTATCACTATTTTTTGTTCTCGTTAAAAAAAACTCTATCGTCGTTTTCTTCGGTGCAGTGATTCGCCTTCTCGCTTGCCAATACCATCACTTCCACACGCAGGACGCAGAACAGGCACACGCACACACACTTCCGCTCGTGCAACCCAGCACTTACGACACTGTATCCTTCGCAGCTGCATCGGCGGCATTGCCAGCCGCAGCCGCACTGGCCGTCGCAGCCGCCGCCGCCGCCTTCTGCACTTGCTGCTGTTGCACCTGTTGCTGCTGCTGCGCCTGTTGCGCCTGTTGCTGCTGCTGCTTCAGCCGCTCGATCTGCTCCTGACGCTGCTGCATCTGCTGCATGAAATGCCGCCGAATGTCCGCGCACCGCGGCACTTTGCAGACCGCGTAGTCCTTTTCGCACTGGCGCGCGTGCGCCGAGAGCAGTCCGACGATCCGCTTGCAGAGCACGCACGGACCGGCGAGCCGCTGCTCGCACATCGCGCCGTGCTTCAGCATCGAGCGCATCCGGTGGCAGTTGAAGAAAGTGCACTCGGCGATCGTGCAGCTGCTCGCGTGCTCCAGCTGAAGAAGCAGCTGCGGGTCGATGTTATGGATCCGTCGTTGCTTCTTGCTCGGGTCGTCGTCGCCTGCGGTTGAATCTGCTGTAGCCGCGGACGCGTCAGCAGAAGTTGCTGCTGGTGCTGTCGTTTCCCCACCTGTCGCTGGTGCCCCTGTTGCTGGTCCTGGTCCTGGTGCTGGTGCTGCCGCAGCAGTTCCCGCACCGGGCACCGCTGCTGCCGGAGCTTGGACAGGAACACCAGACGCGACACCAGCATTCGCCGAGTTCAGTGCTGCCTGCGCTGCTGCAAGTGTACTCGCTGAAGCAGCACTCGCTGCGTTAGCGGCATCTCCTGCAGCAGCTGCTCCTGGCAACACCTGGTTCAGCTTGCGCTTTCGACTTGGTCCCGGCGCCTTTGCGTTGTTCTTCAGGGAACCTGGGCCAGCCGCCACACCCGCCTTGTCGAGTCTCGCGCGCTTCAGCTCTGAACTCCCCGTATCACGCTTGATCGGTCGGCCTGGACCAGCAGGCTTGGGCACTGGTGCGCTCTTCTCGGCGACAGCAATCGTCTCAGTGGGCTCGCCCGGTTTCGGGATCGGAACCACCTTGAACAGGTGCAGCTGGTGCTCGTGCTTCGTCTTTGCGTTGCAGGAATCACAGAGATTGAACACGGGGCAAATCGAGCAGTTCCAGCGATTCCCGCTCGTCAACGCGATCTTGCAGCCCGTGCAGCTGAACGTGAATCCCGTGGTGCCTTGATTGAACAAGTGATACAACACCATCATCGACGAATGTTTGGCGCGGCGGATCTGGTCGAACTGGCAATGGTTGTTCTGGCAGTACATCAAAAATGCCTCGCGAGTGTCAAAAATTTCACACGGCATGATGACGTCGTCTAGATCGTCATCGGAATCGCGCGCTTTCTTCACAGATGCCTCCGTTGCCTTCTTCACAGCTCCATCAGTGGCCTTCACAATAACTCCCGTTGCTGGGGTAGACTTCGTTGCAGCGCCAGACGCAGGTTTCGTTGCATCGGCTGGAGTGCTCTTGTCACCAGTGGTGCTTTCATCCTCGATCTTCATTTTTACGTCATCGGAGCCATCACTTTTTCCTTCCTCGCCAGCACCAGTTTGCGCTTCGCTTTTCTCAACCTTCACAAGTGACTTGTCCCCGTTCGGGTCCACAAAACTCAACGAAACAGCGAACTTGATCTCCTGGAGATCCAATTCAGCCAGCTCCGGTGCAGCAGCTTTTTCGCTCAGCGGAAGAATTCGCGCACTCAGTTCTTCCGCACGTTTCGCTCCGTTTGAAGCAATCTCCACACGGTGCTGCAACTGAGTCTTGGTCGTTTCGTAGCACGCTGTGCAGTAGTAGTGATGATAGTGACGAGGCGGTGCATTCCGGGAGCCTGTTGAAGAAGCTCTGGTCTTCTTCACTGCTTCCAGCAGCTCTGTGACAGCAGTCGACGGCTGAACAGTTTTCATCTCCCAACATCCAACCTTGACAATTGGAGCAGCGCATTTGTGGCACTTCGGGTGGAGATCCACGACGAAGAAATCATCCTTCTGCGGCTCCAAGATCCCCTTCAGCTTCTGCATCAACGGGTCACTGTTGACTACATTCTTCGAGCTTCCACTTGGACGACCGAGCTGTCCTCCTTTCTTGGATCGATTCTTTGTAGTGCTGCTTCGAGTTGATGTTGCCGGGGCATCTACGCTTGCTTTCTTGCTGCGTTTCTTCTTGCTCTTGGAATTGACGCCAGCCTTTGTGGCCGACTTCCCGGAAGAAGATGGAGTAACAGCAATGGGTTCATCTGCGACTCCATTTTCACTTTGCAGACCCTCTTCGCTTGGAGAAGGTGAACGCGATAACGGAGTGTTCGAGTCTTCGATTTCAACAGCAGCTTCTGTGGGCTCATCGGTGGCGCTTGTCGGCGCTCCAGGTGTTCCTGCTTTTTCCGTGCGAGTCCCGGTTGTCTTTTCCTCGAGCTGCTTGATCAGATCCTCAGCAAGACGTGGCCAGTAGTCTCCTTCAAAATAAGGCAACTCATGTGCTGCTTTCTTTTTCATGTAGTATTCCGCGTACAGATTGGAGATGTTGTACACGAGTCCATCTTTCTTGGCTTGCTGGAGGAGTTTTTGATACCATTGACGAAGTCGAGCTGATTTCGGGATTTTTTGATTCTCGGGCTTGCAGAAGAAAATGTAGTCGTCACCCTTCAGTGGTGGGCAGGACCAAATGTGCGCAGTGTGGAATCCGCGGTTCTTGCAGTCCTCCAAGAAGCCGAGCATCACCTGCTGGTGCATCAAAGTACGCAGCTTCTTCGGTTGGAAGTAGTTGACCGAGTCCAGGTACGATACGTAGACACGACCGGCGTTGGGCTCAAGCGAATCCGGACCGTACTCTTGGACGTACAAAGTGAAGATGAGCACATCCACACCGTCGAGCTCCTGGAAAACGCAAATGCACCGCGAGCGATACGTGAGCTGGAGAGATTGACCAGAAGAATTAGCCGCAGCTGTCGTTCCGTTCTGGCGCTTCTTCGTATCAGTCCGCTGTCGCTTCAGTGACTTCGGCTGTCCGGTTCCTCCAGTCGATCCGCTCGCGTTCTTGCTTTCTGATTTCTTCGGCTTTCCGTATTTCGCGGCAAGCAACTTGCCCATCTTCGGCTTGATTTGGACTTGCTTGTCAATGCTCAACACCTCGCGAATTGTGACACCAAACTGAGTCTCCGATGCTGGCTCTTCCACTCCGCGAGAAAAGCCGATGCTATCTGAATTTCCCAAGTTGCCCATGCGCTCAGCTTCATCTTTCCCTGCTTGTTCAATCGACTCCATCACCCTCTTCTCGATCAACCTTGCCATTCGAGTAATCGGAAGTCTTCTCGCTTTCAGACCATTCTCTGTGGATGGCTTCACGCCAGCGACACGTTGCTTCTTCACGCAGATTGGACACACGAATGGCTCCTGCTCACCAGAAATAGCGTGATTTCGCTCATTGAAGAGTGCGCAGATCTGGTGATACCACAATTTGCACGAGTCACACTCAACCCACGGCTCTTCAGCGACTTCACTGTTCTTGCGCTTCAGCAAAGAGGACTTCTTCAGCACACCATCAAATGGCACAATTGCCGCGCCAGCAGTCGCACCAGCACCGGCACCACCTTCAGCTGGTGCTGCAGCAGTGAGTTGAGGAAGTGTCGCCATATCGATTGGCCCGTCCTTCATCTGCTTGTAGCAACTCGAGCACCAATGGTGCTCTCCACGTGGATCGCTGTAGTAGTGGGTGTGTCGGCGTATGCGACCAGCACAAGGTCCACTGCAAAACAGCATGCACGGAGCAAACTTGAACGAGTCGCCTCCGCACAATTGACACATCTCCTCCCGTCGTTGTTCGCAGCGCTTGAACAACTGCTTCTCCAATTGGTTCTTCAACGCAGCAAGAGATTTGTCGAACGATGCGAGCAGCTGCTTCGCGGCGATGTTGAACTTGTTCGTACTGCTGTTGTAAGCGATGCAGTTCTCAAACACCAGTCGAACGTCGCCCGCAAAAGCCTCAACACTGTTGTAATGCTCATTCTCAAGGCGTTTCTTGATCGTTCCCAGGTCCATCGGGCACTTGATGATTTCGAAATAGTCGGGAATGTTCCACTGCACCGGATCAACTGGATTGTTGAATGTCCATCCGTACTCGCTCTCCATGAGCTTGTTGATGAGCGGCAACAGACGGTTCTTCAGCTCGGTTAACGTGATGTGACCACAGAAGTTAAACCGAAGAGATCGAATGTGCTCATCCAGCTGCGCTTCCGTCATCGAGTCCAGGTACGAGATATCTTGGTGCGAGACATGCTGGTCCGTCCGGAGACTTGCTTGGGTGCCACGAACAACCAGTCCATTGGAGACCACAGGAGCCAAGGGAGCAGCCGCTGCAGGTTTCGCACTCGCTGGAGTTCCAGGCTGGGGAGTTCCATTGGACGCAGCTTGAGCTTTCGCTTGCGCACGCGCCTTCATGATTTTCGCTTGTTCTTTTCGTCGCAGTTTCTTTTCCTTTTCGGTTTGATACTTCAACGGCTTTTTCTTCAGCTCCGACAAATCGGACGAATCTTTCGACTCTGCCTTCACTCCAGTTGCCGTCGCACCGCTTGCAGAATTTCCATTCGGCAACGACGCACCGCTACCGGCAGCATTTGCGCCGGTAAGCGCTCCATTGCTTGATTGCGAAGATCCACTTGCTCCAGGCGTGTTTACCTTGCTCTCGCCCTTCACGCCACCAGCCTGCAGATCAACGTTTTGGCCCGACCAAACACCTCCAGGCTGCAGAGTTCCGGAGTTGCGCTGTTGCAATGTAGATAACCCTCCTTGAGCAGCGTTTCCAGGACTTTGCATGCTACCACCAGCGCCAATTGCACCGTTGTTGTTCAGGGCGTTGCTTGTACCAGGAGAGACAGTCGTGTTCATAATCTTTATCAGCCCACGGACACCCTCGGGACACTGGCTTGCAGCCATTTGCAACTGGGCAGGATTGCCACGACACGAGTCGACGATCTTGATTGCCTTCCTTACAGGACCACACACTTCACAGATCATCTTGTTGCACTGCTTGAAATGTGACAGCACGTATCGTGAAGAGATGCAGTGGTCGGTACGACACTGACGCTGGTGGCACTCGCAAATGTGCTTCCACAAAACCTTCATCCCAGCGCAGTATGGCAGTATGCACTGCGGAGCGGCGCATGTGCTGGCGTGTCGAAGCATGCATAAACGCTCTTGCTGCCTCCGTAGCACCAACTGCTGCTCGGTCTCATTCATCGGGGGGCGAATCGCACTGCAAACGTCGCACTGTAGATTCCGGCACTTCCGGAAATGCGACAGCAGTTGACGAGTAGATTTACAGCCGATCGTCGTGCACTGGGCATTCGCGCAGCGTGATACGTGCGCGAGCAAGGCTTTCGTGCGACTGCAATACTCGATCGAGCAATCTCCAGTAGTGCATGTTCGAGCGTGCTTCAGTTGAATCAGACGTCTCTTCAGCTCCTCTCGCTTCTGCGCAATCGATGCCTCGTTCATCTGCGCCATACCAGGAGCTGCTCCAGCAGGAGGGGTGACTGCGCCAGGCAGAACACCGACAGGAGAAGTTCCTCGTTGAAGTTGCGCACCAGCCGCCGTCGGGTTCATCCCCATGCTTGCCGCGTTCTGCTGTTGCTGCTGTTGAAGCTGGAGCTGTTGCATTCGGCGTAGCTGCTGCATTTGCTGCAGCTGCTGGATTTGTTGGATCTGAGGGCCAGTCAGATTCATTCCGTACATATTTGACGCGCCGTTGGCACCAGGTCCAGCTGCAACCATGGTCGGGTTCGACTGCAGTCCAAAACCCCCGGAAGCGGACACTGACGGAGTTGTCAAACCAGCACTGATCTCGGGAGGCATGCTGAGTGCAACTGGATTGAACTGCGAAGACGGGACACCGGACGACAGGTTCGATGGCGCGGTAGACGTTGCAATGTTGGCAAAATTGTTCCCGCCAGCCATGGACACTGGAATCGTTGACGCTCCTTGTAGCTCGGACTCTGGCATCGCAATCGGCTCGTCACTGATGCCATTAGCCATCTCGTCTGCTTCTCTCTCCAACTCGTCAAGAATCGAGCTTCCTGAGTTTTGGCCAGCCGAGACGCTTGGCGCAGCCGAAGTGGAAGTTGTTACCGCTGACGACATTGTCAATCCTGACGGATTGCTTACCGGCATCTGAGATACAGACATTGGCATCTGCAACGGTTGACTGGCGACAGGTTGTTGAGGAATTTGTGCCGGGGACGCCGAAAACGGAATCCCCTGGAAGCTATTCCGTTGATTCTGAAGCGCTGCCATTTGTTGCTGTTGGCGGTGAAGCAGTTGTAGCTGCTGTTGCTGGAGCTGCTGGGCCTGATTCTGTGCTTGAACCTGTTGCTGTTGCTGCTGCTGTTGACCACCCGCTTGCTGTGCTGTTGGGCTTGGCTGCTGCTGCTGTTGTTGTTGCTGCATCTGACGTCGTCTCGAGTTATCCAATGCCTGCTGCAGTCTCGCTTTCAGCGTCTGCACATTGCTGTACTCGTCCCTCGATGATGCACTCATATAAAGAGTGTGCTCCAGTCTCCTGGCAATTTCTCGAGGGTTGTAGTTCACTGATGCTGGTCGATTCGCACTTTTCATAATCAGCGTCAAACTGTTCATGGCATAATCGAGACAGACAAAGAAACATAAGTCATGGGCCAAACGAATAGCAGCTACTTATGTTCTAAAGCAGAGTGGGCTCTTCGACTTACATGATCCGAGCAATTTGCTGCCTCGCGCTTCGATCAGCATCCTTGTCTCTCCAGTCGCCACCTGCGCCTCCAGGTATCGCACTACTGGCAGCAGCATTATTCGCACTCGCAGCTGCATTCGCGTCTGCGCTGTTGTTGTTGCTGGTAAGGTTGACTGCGTCGGTTTGACGAACAGTTGAAGCCGGATTTGCTGCCATGTTCGCTCCTGCATTGGTATTCATTGTCTGCTTCGCAATACAATGCACATTCGATGATCAGACACATAACCTCACAAATCATCTGGGCTCAGCCGGAGAAAACCAATACTCACAGTTGTAGAAGTTGTCGATGAAGTTAGTGAAGCCGTACTTGATGCATACTGGGGAACTGGGGGCATCGACTGAGGGGGAACTGACATGAGCACGTATCCGCCACACCACTATCGGTTCACGCCACTTTCCGAAGAGAAGCCGATTCACAGTCTCAAAAACGAAGGTTGCCGCTCTCGAGTTCCAACAATCGGATAAAATGCGGTTGCAATTGAAGCGCAGTGTGTTATGCGTTCTCGCTGTGTAGCAGAGCACGACAAGCAAACACAATCGGCACGATTCGCTGTGCACACGAACAGAAGAGCTTCTCGACTGTGGTGCAATTGCTTTTCAAATGGCAACAGCAGGATCTGCAGCAAAAATGCAAAAGCAAAACAAAGCGCACACGTCAATACGTGTTCTGCAAGCTTCCCATCAAGTTTCAATCGTTGTGACTGTATCGACAAGGGGTGAGCTCACAAGACAAAGTAGATGCAATACACACATTGTCACACACACACACATTGAATATCACCACATGTACAATGCATTTCGCATGGCAGCAAGAAGCAAATGAGACCACACTCGCAAACACACACACATCACAGGCACACATACACCATACACCATACACCATTCACAGCCGCATTGCACACTCGACACCGCACACATTGATACGCATATCCGCATACTCACATCCACTCCACACACCCTCACACCCACATTTACACGCACACACACATACCCATGCACCAGCAGCTTTGCACTTTGCACACCACACTCGTTTGCCATTTCTCGACGCAATGCGCGCAATCTATTTTTCCTTACCTGTCGAAAGTCGAAAAATACCGCTCTGCACGAAATAAAACCCTTCTTCCCCCCTTTTTCGAAACGAATGCGGGGGAAGGCGGAGTGGTCGCTGGATGGCGCGCGCGCGTGCGTCTGCGGGGGTCGGCGAGTGGCGGAAGCGCGGGCGTCTGCGTCTGCGTCTGCGACCGGGTCTCGTGCGTCGTCCGTCGCCTGCCTGCTGCCTCGCGTGAAGAGAGCGCGCTGCTGGTGTCGTCTCCGTTCCGCGCGCCGCCTTCCTTTCCTTTCCTTTCCTTTCTTCTTCCTTGGCGAAAGAAGGGGAAGAAGAAACCGCGGGAAGAGTGATGGTCACGTCGAGCTGGGGGGCGGGATGCGGGCGTGAAAGTGGCAAAAACTTTTCAAGCACGGCAGCTGTGAAATTTAATTTCAGAGGGCTCTCTCCAGCCGCCAAACAAAATACCCCTTCTAAACCATTTGCACATTGGTTTCTCACGAGAACGTGGATTTCTTCGAGCCAAATACTCCTGAGCTTTTGTTTTTAGGTTTTAAGACCACTTCATAAAACCTAAAAGGGGGTATTGCTCCAATTTCTCGTCTTTCTTCAGAGGTAAACCTAGAGATATTACCTTTGTATAGTGACAATTGCTCTTACCTGAAAATTGGAAAGGGGGATGGGGGAACAAACACACTTCTTAACGCCCGCTAACATCCGCGTTAACAACCGTAAACGCCCACGACACCCTTTTTGAGTCATGACATTGTTGAGGGCACAATGGCTCAGTCTGATCGAGGAAGCAGGTCAAGCTGAGGCGACCTCGCTCCTTCAGCACGAGCTCAGTGCACACAGTGACAAGTGCAGCCCAGAAATGTTGGAGCTGCTGAATCACGCTTTGGTCCGCACGGATATGATGTGAACGAAACGAGAGTTCCTGGCAGTGAAGAGTCATCGAGATTGGTGCAAGGAAACTGGCTGCGGTCAGCTGTGAAGATCAAGAAGTTTGAGGAAGCATAGGAGCATTTCGCCGAAGCCCTCGATCGGTGGTCCTGTCTGAGCCACCCAAACGTGATTAAGCTCTTTGGCGCGTCGCACCTTCGCGCTCCGTACGCGGCTGTGTTTGAGAACGTGGCAAACACGAACCTCCGCGAGTACTTGGATGGAT
This sequence comes from Globisporangium sylvaticum, assembly GCA_023334975.1. NCBI lineage: Eukaryota > Oomycota > Peronosporomycetes > Pythiales > Pythiaceae > Globisporangium > Globisporangium sylvaticum. The sequence continues at coordinate 6,981 of JAADVK010000671.1, read as the reverse complement.
ATCGACACCTGCTGTGGCAAAAGTTGTATGAGGCTGCTCGCGGCCTCGAACATCGACTCAGTACGCATTCTTCCGCTCCCCAAAGCATCCAGACCCACAAACCCAAACGATGAAGTTCCTCCTCGCCACTGCCGCCGCCGCCGCCGTCTCCTCTGCTCTGGTCGCTACCTTCGCAGCCGCCGAGCTTTGCAGCATCCCGCAGCTCACGGCGATCATGGCGAACCAGTACGCGATGCCGTGCATGACCGATTCGGGGCTCGACTTCATGAAGCTCAATGGCGCGCCGACGCAGGCCCAGCTCGCGAGTTCTGCAAGACCTCGGCGTGCACGTCGTTTCTCAAGGCAGTGATGGCGCAGAACCCGCCAGACTGCACGCTTCCCATGGGCAACCTCCAGTTCTACTCACAGTTTTTCGGTCCGATCGAGAAATTCTGCAGTGGAGTATACTCGTACATATAGTAGCTTGAGCTTGGTCATTTGGAAGACCACGCTTGGGATCTCGGTGAGCGCGTTCGACGACAGATTCCTATTTGAAACACAAGGGGAATATCAGTAAGCAAACAAAGGTCATAGTAGAAAATGGTCTTTGAATGCAGCTTTGGATACGCACAGGCATTGCAGCAAAGCTCGTGACATTGTTGCCTTGTGAGCTCCTGTTATTTCCACGTGGATATTCATTCACATGATGTTGGCTATCAGTCGTCAGTTGCGATGTTGGGAGCATGTCCACGAGCGTCTTCGCGGCGGCTGCGGTCTCGAGACTCAAATTCACGAACTTCACTTCCGTCACGAACGTGAAGTTGCTGAACGCGTCGGCAGCGAGCTCGATGCTCGCGACTTTGCCCTTGACGCTCTGCTCCGTGGTGCCGCCCACGAGGACGCTAAAGTACACAGTCGTATTACCAGATATTAGAAATCCTCGTTCGTGTACCACCCAATGAGTGGTTTTGTGCATACGGTAGTCACACAATTACACGTCGGTGCAGGTATTCCAGCAGCTCGAGGTAGTCGATCTTCTGGGCCTTGGCGTTGCTCTTCCACGACACCGAGCCACTAAGTAAGCTCCGCGGCCATGATCGCGCTCACCTGGGTGACCCCACGTTGAATCGCTCGCGCACAACTCACGGTCCTGTTTGCTGCAATAGAAGCCGAAGGGCACGCAGAACGAGAACGCCGTGTAGTTCTGGCCGCTCGGCTCTTTTTCTGCGGAGAGAAGCACTCATAGTGTGGCACAGATCAACCACACGCACGACGCAGAAGCTGACACCGCAGTCGCTGACTGTATCGACCGCCTCGCTGATGATCACGCACAGGTGGTAGGGTGTGCAGAGCGAGTTAGTTGCACTGCGACGTGAGCGCCTTCTGCGCGCGTCCACAGGAGCGACTTGTACAAGATCGACACCAGAGAGCGAGATAGTGAGCAGAGCAATCGTGGTCACGAGGAGCAGCGCCAGGGTAGCATATCAATGCGGATGGAGCTGTGGAGATGGCTTGACTTGTGAAGGCGAAGGACGCGCAAAATGAAAACAAGCTTCAAAAGTAAAAATGACCATCATTCAAGCTCAATTGTGGGACTCCAAGAAAGGGGAGAAAAGTTTGAGGATTTAATCTAAGGGGAGAAAAGTCGCAGAACGCGCACAATGCAAAAAGACGACCATTTTCGTGATCGACTTTTTCGGGTTGTCCGAGCTTTAAAATAAGGGCTCCGAGCCAAACGTGGGAAAGGAGTTTGAAAGCTGATTGAACAGACCAGAACTGTAAATTTAAATATATGTTCCAATAGAATTGTTAGAGCATATATTGTTACGTTTTATATGTTCACCCTGTTAGAGCATCCAACATTCTTTCACATTAGGAGAACATTCCTATCGTTCATCAAAGTAGGCAAAAAACGAGTCTGAAAATCCGCACACCTCACAAAGGTAAATCTCAATAGTGAACCTCTCGAGGTTGCCTGAAACACGCAACAAGATACACTAAGCGATGGCATCACTTATGCAGCAGCAGATGAGCAAGGTCGTGGGCTCTGCCAGCGACGCGGGCGAGCGCGATGGAGACCGCGGACGCAGAGTCGTGATCGACGCAGACAAGCGCCACCCGGCAGGCGCGCTCCCCGGCGACCTCGTGCTGCAGTCGCCGCCGTTCGCGAAAGTGCTGCAGCCGGAGCTCTGGAGCTCGCACTGCCACCACTGCTTCACCACCACCGAGAGCGCCAAGCTGAGCCGATGCGGACGCTGCCGCGCCGCCTACTACTGTGCGTCTTGCATATTTCATACATATACACTTGGCGCGCATGGGGCTGTACTGCGTGGGTGATAAGTGGCTGATCCAATTGTTATTTAGGCTCGCGAGACTGCCAGCAGAAGGACTGGAAGCCGGACCACCAAGTCGAGTGCCGTCAGCTCGAGCAGCTCGTGTCATTACGCCTCCGCGGTCCTCAGATCGCAGATTTGCTGCTGCTCGGACGCGTCATGCGGCGTCTTCAAGCGGGTGGCTCATCTGGGAATCAGGAGGTGTCGCCCACGGAGCTCGTCTGGTACGAAGCCGATCTGAGCCAAGAGACGATGCTGCTCGTGACTCTGGCGCAGAAGCTCAAGCTCATTGATGGTAATAACGGAGCCATGGCTGTTGTGCTATATACACGAATGTTGGCAATCGAACTGACAATCTCTCTATGGGTGCCTACCCTACTGGGACTATTTTATACAGAATCAACTTCGACGCGAGAGCTCCAGAAGATGCTCAGTCGCTTCGAGAACAACAATTTCTCGATTTGCGACGACCTGCTGCTGGAGATCGGCGCGGGCTGCTTCCCGCTCGGCGCGATGGTGAACCACAGCTGCGACCCAAACTGCGCGGTCACGTGAGTAGTGCTTTGTTGGTTGGTTGAACACAGCTGGCTGACACTACCAGTAGCCTTTTGGGAGGAATTAAATGGAACTGACAAAGTGCTGTGTGCTGTATGTGATTTTTCCTGCTGCTATTATGATAGGTTTACTGCGAAGACGCAGTTGTTGGAGTTCCGTGCGATGCGCGCGATCGCTTCCGATGACGAGATCACGCAGTCCTACGGTACGATGGCGCTACTTTTATTGTTGCTCTGCTGCCACTCTTGGACGTTTTTAACACGATGTCCTCACCTTGTGATGGTTTCTCTACTGTTAGTTGATATCGCGCTCCCGAGGCGTGAGCGACAGAGACGACTGGAGCAGAAGTACCATTTCCAGTGTAGCTGTGCTCGCTGCGCCACACCCTTGAACGATCCTCAGAGTCTGGATGCGCACTTGGATGCAGACATCGACGGCATTCCAGAGTCCCAGTGGAGCGACGAGCGGGTACAGGAGTTCGAACGCGCAAAGGCGCTGTTGATGCGTCCGGATGGCTCGGACGACCCCATCAAGACGCTGCAGATGGCTCTGCAAGCGATGCAAGGCGTCTTGCATGAAGAGAACATCAGCATGCTTCAAGCGTACTCGGCGTTGTTCAGCGCCGAAATGGAGCGCGGCAGCGTCGACGAAGCAATCCCATTTGGAGAGAAGATGCTCGAGTTTTACCGACAAGTGTACCCGGCCAACCACCCTCTGGTAGGGTTGCATCTGTTCACACTCGGCGACCTCCACCTCCAAACGCCTGAGACCCAAGGCAGCAGCAGCAGCAAAGCACAAGCGAAGCAGTATCTGACGGAGGCGAAACAGATTTTGCAGATCACACACGGAAAGAAGCACCACTTTGTCGAGCTTCTGAGCCAGCGCATCCAGAGTTGCTGATGTGTTCGTTCACACAGTCGATTCTGAAATTGGGCTCTTTGTGTGAGAGGCACCAAGTGTTGCGATCTGGATTGTGAGCGAACTGGAAATCGCGGAGAACCTCGAAATCCCACACAACCTATGTAGCGTATTGGTGGAATATAATACCCGCCACTTGACGTTTCCAAGCCGCTTTCGAGGTAGACAGCACGGGAAACCACAGACAACTTTGATTAAAATCAACTAACCGAACTGGACAAACTATTACTAAGTACTTCAAAGTATCAGTTCACGAAGAAACCTCACAGCAGATTAATGTAAATGTATCGGCCCCTTCCGATGTAAATCGCGCAGCCTTCTTTCGCGAGAGCTGCCGCATCCTCGGCCGTGATTTGAGGGCCCTCGAGCGTTTCTTCAGCGAGCTGGACCCGGGCCAGCAGCGCTTCTTCGAAGCCCACGACCTCGGAACCGGCTCTTGCTGGCCGTGCTAAAGCAAAGCAATCGAAGCCATGATCACGCATACACTGTAATCCCCAGAACGACCCCATACTTCGGATTTCTTCTCAAGCAATGAGCCACTGTTTCCCATCTAGAACCCAAGTGACCGAGTATCCACATGAAGCATGCATCTCAGTTGAAGTTGCTGCGTGCGTGGCGAATGATGGACATCAGCGGCTCAATTAATGACACAGAATAATTGACTGTTGGTCGATCGAAGCAGTAGATACATGAATTTTGTACCTTTTGCAAACAGCTGTACGTCAGCCTTTACTGGTGGAATCATGGGCTGGTTCACCCAACTGAGTATGAACCAAGCTGCCTCAGTTGCGAACCGTACACGGACAAAACATTACCGTCACTGATCCAAGATCCAAGATGGCGGGATTGATGAGCATGCACGTAGTACAAACGGCTCGTTCCCAGCTACACTTTCATTTCGTGCGCCAATATGAAATTTTTGCTCTTTGAGCGATGATAAAGTGCCGCCGACAACTGTGGAGAGTGCTCACGATGGAGAAGGCAAGGACGCATGCAAAACCAACACACAAAGTAATCGTACTATGCAAAATTCGCTCGAGCTGATATAGTAGAAGACGAAAAACACGAGAGGGCTCGGAGCCAAACGCGAGACCCGTTGGTTGTGCTCAGTTAACCTTCTCGTTTTGGCAGGAAACTCGCAGAGATTAGTACTGATAGTCCCAGTGGCACGAGTACAAGGTCGTCCTGCAGCAGCGCTCGTAAAACTGCTCCGCATTTTCGCTCGATTCCTGCGGGTCCACGACGGTTTCCTCCATGCTCTTCATCTCACTCAGCAGCGCATCTTTCAGGTTCGCAATCTCCTCGTCGCGCGCGTCCGTTGAGAGCACCTCAGAGCCAGCAGTGTCTTGCTGTAGCGCACGCCGCTGCTAGTATCGGCGGCGAAGCGAAGAGGCGCGAGTTGAACTCGGAGCCGCATCTTGATGGAGGCTCCGTTGAGGATCCACTGGTGATGATCTCGAAAGCACGCGAGCCACCAACTCTGCATTCTTAGTGACCTCGTGTCCCGTGCCAATGTAGGCGCGATCGTCACTGGTACTGAGAGCCAATGGACGAGCGTGGGTGCGAGCAGATTCAGCGGTGCTGAAGGCACCGATGGCTGAAGCGAGCAGCGACGACTTGAGCATTTCTTGGTGGAACAAAGAGAGAGAGAGAGAGAGAGTGAGAGAGAGTGAGAGAGAGTGAGAGCTTTTTCTTGAGGAGTGTCGGACTATCCAAGCCAAGATAAGCCCGCGAGAATATTCAGAAGTGAGAACGATCGTCTCCAGTTGATAATTTGTCTACACTTCATAGGTTCCAACAAATGAAATCTACTCGCAATGGACAAGCAATGAGAGATGAGATGGCGCACTCACAGAGCCGCTTGCGTGGACCAATTCACTTCGTAACAGCTCTTGGGAGATCGAGTATACTGAAGCCAGTAATCAGAGGTACCCAGCCAAGCAAACGGCAACATTGTCATCATCTTCGGGAGTATCTGCTATCTGCTTCCCTCAGATCGCCATCAGCAGCCATCATCACACGACCAAGAACTAGCTGGGAAGAGAGAAAACCTTAGGGTACCGTTGCGATGACAATGTGGCTGTAGGAACTCTGTTACAACGTCAGGAAAGCAATATGCAGCACAAAAGTACAGTATACATTGTGGTATAACACCGAATCAAAACCATTACACTGGTATGTATGTCCACTTGAGAATGCACATTGAAGTTACGTATATTGTGAGAGTTCGAACACCCTGACCATCACTCCTCGCCAAACTGTTACAGTGTCCCTCTGGGTTGGTCACATGCACTCACTATCTCCCCCAACTGTACTATCTCGCCCCAACTGTACGTACACTATTTACTGGAAAGCCACGGCACCGATGCATGCAACGACGAGCGCCGACAGCGCACTCTTGACGCTGGACGCAGCAGCAGATGACGACAACGCAGGCGTCTTATTGTTTTCAGCGTCCACCTTCACTGGCGCGTTCGTGGCACTGGTCGATGGCACCGGCACGTAGGAGTCCCAGGAGTCCGAGGAGTCGTCAATCGAGTCGTACGAGTCGTCGCCGTCGTCGCTCGACGAAGTTGGCGTCGCTGGGCTCGTCGTCTTTGATGGCGCTTTCGTAGTCGACACTGGGCTCTGAGTAGCTGGTGTAGGCTTGGCTGGCGCGGTGGTAGCGGGAGCGTTTGTGACTGGAGCCGGGGTAGATGGAGCACCAGCTGGCACGGCGCACTTCACGGCCTGACCATCACATTGCTGGTTGCTCTTGGCGCAGGTCGCCTCGGGGAGGTTCACCACACACAGCTCCCAACAGACTTGACCGGCGCCGCCATCCGTGCACGTGCACTTGGCAGCACACTCGTTTACGTCAGTCGGACCGTGATCACGGTTGCACACAACGGCACAACCTTCGGCAGGCGCCGTGGCACCCGTTTTCGTCTTGCACGACTTTTGCATGCAGCTGTTGTCGGATGCAGCAAGGTGACGGCCAGAAGCACATCCGATCGCCATCACGTCGCTCTCGCGCTGGTGCGTCTCCATGAGCATGCGCGTCGTGCGATTCACGTGCTCATCAAACGTGACATCCTGACTCGTCAGCATGCGCGTGTACGCCGGCAGCAGCGTCATCTTGCCGAACCACGTGCGCAGCATGCGGCTGTTCTCGGACACGCTCTCGAGCTCCGGCATCTTCATGCCGTGCAGCACC
>JAADVK010000670.1:0-18971 GCA_023334975.1 Globisporangium sylvaticum | reverse complement strand
GTGATGCAGCTCGTTGAGTCGCTACAGGCGAAAAGCTCGCAGTTCAAGGGCCGAAACGACTTGAAGCAGCTCTTTCTCGCCAACAACTTTGGGTATATCGCAAACTCCATGCCGCACTGCTCGCACAGTGACGAGGACGGCAACATTGAAGCGCACATCCAGAAAGAGATCAAACCTCGACTGGAGGAACTGCGCGACTCTGCGATCGAGCAGTTTGTGGGCGTGAGCTACAAGTCGTTCCAGACGTTCCTGGTCGAACCAAAGGAGAAGCTGGTGTACGCCAAGGGTAGTGATTTGTTGACTCTCGAGAGCGGGCGATTCTTGAAGGAGAAGTTTGCGGTATGATGTCCTATTGTACTGGATACTCTGTAGCCACCTCCTCTAATTGCGAGACTGACCTCTTACATGCTTTGCCCACTTGAAAGAGATTCAATACCCAGCTGGACGACATTTGCAAGACGCAGAAGCTCTTTATCGTGTCGGAACCTCAGATCCGCCACCAGATCATCCAGGCGGCAGTCGACGCGATCATCCCGCAGTACACCAAGTTTTACGAAAAGTACGTGCTTGATGGAAATGAGACAGATGAGATCCATCCAAGCTACTCATGTCAATGGCTAAAGTGACTCCCATTTGTATTGATTACGCAGGTTCTCGGTGGTGCGATTCTCCAAGAAAAACAGCGCTACGTACCTCAAGTACACGCCAAAAGCTGCCGAGCAAGCTTTGAAGGAGCTCTTCGTGGGCGAGGTCGTGGCGACAGAGCACAAGTGACGAAGTACGTTTCTTGGGTGTAAACGCATGCATGTACACAGTATCTATCTACTTATCGAACTGGAAGTCTGTGGATCGCATTGCTAGATGTTTCTGTCACGATGACGAAGCTCTGGTCAGCGCTATTGTGAGTCAACGTGAAGCAACAGCAGGAATCCAGTTATTAGCATACGTGATACCATACCAAGGTGGTTGGCAAAATGATGAAGCTGTTTCGTTACCTGAGGCAAATCCCTGTGATCTCCGTCCCAGGCACTTGGAGGGTGTACTGCAGCACGCCATCCGCTGAGAGGACCGAGACTTTCCCGTACAAGTTGCTGCCTCCTGCGCAGCCAAAAGAACACCAGCAAGCAATTTGTGAGACGATGCCTGTTGGACAATCGACTTTGCAAGACTTATCAGCAATGCAAGTATGCAAAATACCTGCAAAGCCAAAGTGGCCGACGAAGAGGTTCCCACTCTTGTCGCAGGCGATGCACGACGGTCCGAGTCCGCCCGCGAACTGGTGGAAGACGCTCAGGTGGTGCGTGTTGCTCGGGCGTCGGCAGAGGCGAACGATGCGGTTCTGCATCATCTCGGCCACGAACAAGACCTTGGGGTCAAATGATGAAGTCGCGATACCGCACGGGTGCGCCAGGCACTCGAGCGCTAGCGGACGCAGGATCTGCCCACCGCTGGGACTTGTGCAGATGCTGAAGATGCTGCCGCGGGGCTTCTCGAGCGTCGTCTCGCCCAGGGGTCCACTGTCTGTGAAGTAGATCGCGTCGTCGCCGCCATCGCCATTTTGGCTGCTGCTGCCGAACGCAATGGCGCTAGGACCTCGGAATGCGCGCTCTTCGTACGCCTTGACCATCACGCCTGGTTGCCCATTGTCGTCCACGCGCAGCACCGCCGCATGCGCGCAGTCGGCGATGTGGATGCGTCCTTTCTGGTCAAACTGCGCGCCGTAGGGCTCTCCTCCCGTGAACGCGAGGCTCACGTGCTGCTGCTGACTGCTGTTCTCAGGCGAGACGCACTCAAAGATCTCGCCCGTGCCCGCCGAGACGTAGTAGATCGACGAGCTCAGCGGGTCGCTCGACACAAACGGGCTGCAGATCTTGGTGCCGCGGCAGCGAATTACTTCACCCATCGCTAAGAGATGCAGAGGACTGCAATGGCGAGACTGAGTTGGAATGAGCCTGTGAGGTAGGTGGAAAGCGGAGGCATGCCTTCCTTAATGGTCGCACCTCTTGAAGCTCACAAGGGAGCCATTCAGTTGTGTAGCCATTTATGCCAGTGCTCCACTTTTGGCACCATCGAATGTCGCGCGAAGGTCGCACGAAGAGTCCCTCAGCAGCCAATCCAGTCAACCCCAAAGCGTGTCAATCAAAAGGCGATTCGAGGGAGGAGCCCTGTCACCCAGATCGATCCAGCATGAGCGGCAACAAGAACCCGACGAACCTGGAGCTGGAGAAACTCGTGGAGAAGGCCGGCGTGACGGTCTCGGTGCTCGCGACGCCCGACCAGGTGGTGTGCGACGACGAGTGGACCGAGGAGCGCGAGCAGCTCGCGCAGGAGCTGCTGCAGAAGGACACGTCGAGCATCCCCGAGTTCTGGCAGACCAAGTACGAGCGCGAGGCCGCCAAGAACTGGGACAAGTTCTACAAGCGCAACACCACCAACTTCTACAAGGACCGGCATTACCTGCACCTGGTGTTCGCGGATCTGGACGTCAAGCCGGAGGAGGGCGTGACGAAGACGCTCTTGGAGGTCGGTAGTGGCGTGGGCAACGCGGCGCTGCCGCTGCTGGAGATCACGCCGGCGCTCAACATCATCGCGATCGACTTTGCTGACACGGCGATCGCGCTGCTCAAGAAGCAGCCGCTCTACGACCCGACGCGCGTGGCTGCGTCCGTGTGCGATATCACGAATGACCCGCTGCCAACTGAGGCTTTTGCGAATGGTGGCGTGGACTTTGCGCTCTTCCTCTTCTGCCTGTCGGCGCTGCACCCGGAGAAGATGCGCGACGCCGTGGAGAAAGTGGTGGCGTCGATCAAGCCGGGCGGCAAGCTCTTCTTCCGCGACTACGGACGCTACGACCAGGCGCAGCTGCGCTTCCGCCCCGGCCACAAGCTCAAGGAGAACTTTTACGTGCGCGGCGACAACACGCGCGCGTACTACTTCACGACCGAGGAGCTGCAGGAGATCATGGAAGAAGCCGGGCTCGTGTGCGTCGAGAACGAGTACATCCGCCGCCAGTACGTCAACCGCCAGCAGAACATCGTACGCTTCCGCGTGTGGGTGCACGGCATCTTCCAGAAGCCCGAAAGCGCTGCGCCAGTTGTTGCCGCGCCGTCAAGTAGCGCAAGTAGTGACGACGCTGATGCTGCTGCGGCGACTCAAGAGTAGTAAGCAGAAAGGTGGTACAAGGACAGCCAACGGCACCGCCATCTACTTTATACCTAAAAACAATACAGAACCATGCGTGTAGACAGACTCAGTGTGTAAGCAAAATGTGTTCCTTCCTTCCTCTATTTCGGAGCGCTGCTTCCACTCGACGCTCACAGTGTGAGGCTCTGCAGCAGCTCCACGAAGATGTCGACGTCGATCTCCGTGACCAGCGTCGCGTTCGCCGGCAACTGCTCGGTCGCGTCTTCCCACACGGAGGCGCCGCGGAACTCGTCTGGCGCCAGCGGCACCTTGCCGCGCACCACGCGGGCGGTCTTGATGTACTTTGGGTGGCACAGCATCGCCACGGCGTACGCGTCACAGGGCACGAACCCGAAGTCGCTCGAGAACGCCTTCGTGAAGCTCCAGATCTTGCGGATGTAGCTCGCGTTCGCGTTCGTCGCGTCTTCCGGGAACACGCGGTCGAACACCGGCCACGGGATCGTAAAGTCCGTGCTGGTCTCGAACGGGAGCACGAGCATCTTCTCGGCCGAGTCGCTGTGCTGCAGCACGATGTTGGTGGCCTCCGGGTCGCAGCCCACGTTGAACTCCGCGTACTTGGTCAGGTTGCCCTCGCCGCGCGACGTGCCGCCCATGACCACGAGCTGCTTGACGTTGTCCATGAAGCTCGGGTCAATCAGCGTCGCGAGCGCCACGTTCGTGAGCGGGCCGAGCGCGATCACAATGAGCTCGCCCTTGTGCTTGTGCGCGAGGTCCACGAGCGTGTGCACGGCGTCGTTCTTGCGCGCAGCGACCATGAGCGGCGACGATGCTGACGTGTCCGGAGTTCCCGAGACGCCGCCGAGTCCATCGGGGCCGTGTCCTGCCCATCGCACTTCTGACACGCTCGCGACGATCGCCTTGGACGCGCCACTGTGCACGGGCACATCTGTACGCCCACACGCTTCAAGAATGCTGCATAAACACACACACACACACACACACACACATACATACACAAGTTACGTACGAGAGCGATCAGCAAATGCATTGGTGATCGATCCATCAGCTTAGTGGCAAGCACGTACTGCGCGACGTTGTGGTTCGCCTGGTGCAGGTCGACGTTGCCGAAGACCGTGGTGACGCCCAGCACGGACTCGCGCGGGAACGCGTGCAGCGCCATCACGATGGCCACGGCGTCGTCCACGCCGGCGTCCGTGTCGATCACGAAGCGCGCGCTCGCACTTGGCACAGCAGACGCCGCCATTCTCCTATCGACTCGTCAAGTGGTCACTTGCGCTCGAACGCTCTTCGTTGGATTTGAAATGATTTTCGACTGATTGGACAAACTCTTGTGTCGTTTTGTAACAAATGGAAATGACGGGAAATTTGGAGAGTGGCACCGTACCATATCAGCTATGTTGTTAAACAACTCTTTAACATGGCTACACTGATGGCGTGGCGTGGAGAATAGATAAGCAATGCTATATTGCGTGATAATGACGATAATAATTAGGAAGGCTGGACGGGGACAATGGCAACTGGCTGACTGCGCGTGGTGTATACAGTTAGTTGCCATGCCCTCGTCAATGCGCACGAAGACACACGCATAAATACCCAGAGTCGCGCCTGCTCTTCACTTGTCCAGCAAGGCGCGGATCTTGTCGGGCGTCGTCGGGTCCTTGAGGTGCCGACTCCAGTACTTGACTGCGTCGAGTAGCTGCTCGGGGGCTCCACCCAGAGACTGCCGCTGCTTCCAGTACACCAGCTCTTTTAGGCAGCGCTTGATCTGAAAGTATAACAGAAGAAGGAGCGAGTTCAATGAGACAAAATGAGAGGGTCAAGTTTCATAGGAGGCAATTGGTTTGGTAAATGAGCACGCACCTTGATGTCGGACTTTGAGCAGAAGGCGCCGTCGCGACTCGTGTGGTCGTAGAGCAGGATCGCACCAGTGATTACTCGCAGGCGATGAAGCACGACTCGCGGGTCTTTTGATCTGCAAGAGTAGGACGTCAGCATCACACAATTCAAGTGAAAGAGGAAAAGAAAACCTGAGGTCGTCAACTCACTTGAATGTCGAAATGGACGCGTGGTACGAGTTGGCGATCTGCGCGATAATCGGAACCGCATTGGGATCTTCCATGCGCGCGCGCTCGGTCGCTCGAACGAGCACCCTGAGCATCGGGCAGTGGTCGGTGACGAAGAACGAGAGCGCGTCCAGCGGCGCGTCTGTGAACCTGGTTCGCATTTGAACAAGTCAACAAGAGTTAGCGTCTGTAGCAACAATTTCTTATAACGTTAATAAGTAAGGCTCCGTTTCTCGCCTTTCCAGCTGATTGGAGGTCGCGTTCACCGCCACAATCCGCCGAAAGTAGCTCAGATCATTCTGGATCTCCGGCTTGGACGCCTACAAAAGAGAAGAAAGTATTAGCCCGAGCATTAAGCAACCTCAACAGCTCCGCGTCAAGCGCGCACCTTGATTTTGTCAAAGCACATGGCAAACTCGAGCAGGTTCGCGAGTTTCTCCATCGTCGGAGCCATGATCTTGCGCGTTTCTGAACAAAGTGACAGTAACATTCTCTGGTATGAGTATGTTCTTCCTTGCAGTAGGCTGAATGCAAATCAGAGGACAGCGATCGTTGACTGTTTCGCTACCTTTTCTGCTTGAGAGCTGGAGGAGGTCGTAGAAGTTGTTTTCTGAGAATGAACCAACCCATCCGTAGGCACAAAGTGTCAGTATCCACAATCAACACCATACAGAAAGTCAACCGAGCTAGAGTTCATACGACACGCACCAACTTCGAGTGCCAGTTTGTAGACGACTCGGATCGCGTCGACATTAGGTGCGAGCGCCGAGATGAGTTCTCGCTTGAGCTCCTGGTCCTGCGGCGCTTGAAAAGCCTAACTTGCACAATAGAAAACCAAATAGTCTTCTTAGTACGGCAGCCCATTAGTGACAGCTTCAGAATTGTCACCGTTAGTGAGCCAATCAAACCTTTTGGATGAGCGGCAAGCAACTCCGGTAGTTGTGCATCACGCGCAGCGCATTGCGGCATTTCTCCACGAGCTCGTCCGTGCCCGAGAGCAGTTCGTGGGAGTGCTAATCCATAAAATCGGCTGACAAGAGAGAGTGGTTCGATGATAATTAGACAACTAGGAAGCATCTGAATTTGCCGATTGGTACCACCACACCAGCGAGGTTCTTGTCGCTGCTGCGGAAGTGGAAGTTGAAGATCGGAGGCATCTTGGAGTCTTCAGCAAGCAGCCCGAGAGATCAGCGGGCTGTCGAATCGGAAATTGGGAATCGGGAAGAAGAGTTGGTGGCAGGCACGGCAAAGGAGTTCTTCGTGCTCTCTCTCTCTCTCTGCCTCCGTTGCCTTGGTTGGTGCGATTGTTTCAACGGTCCTCGCCATCTGTCAGGCTGCAGGTTGAAGCTTCACCGAGTTCTCCAACGTCGAGCTCTCTGAGCCCTACACTCAAAATTTCAAGGATCAAGCGAATCGAAGTCTCGCATTGCAACGCATGCCTGCTACGAAAGAATAGCCAGTCGGTGGGCTTGAAGCTTGTGAGGCCGATCAAGCGACGCACCTGACGCCACTTGATCTCCGTTTTGTCCAAACGTTGGATCTTCATTCGACTTGAAAAAGAAAAGATCTCGACCGTCTCAGCTTGTGGGGGTTTTACGATTTTTGATCGAAGAAACGGCCACGACCATGGAGTTTCTTGGTTCGCTCCATGTGGCTATTCACGCAGGATCGTCAGGCCTTTTCCCATTTTCAGTACGACGCAGAGTCGGTTCTCCGGTGCCACGGTCTTCGTGTTGCTCCCGCAGAAGCACTCGGGAGGAATGGGTTCGCTAGGAGATGCTCAGCGACGCCACTCATCATCACCACCGCCGCTGCCGCCGGAGCTCTGGAACTTCGTGGTGATCGTGCTCATCTGCGGACTCGTGGGCTGGATGATGCGGCTCGCGCAGCACTTTCTCACGCTCGTGGACGTGCGTTTCGCGGTCAACGCCAACGCAGTGAGTAGTGGATTGCTTTGTCCGCTACTAATGCGTCTATTCTACGACTGACGCTTGCTCTCTCTTTGAATGACTGAATGTTCTCTGTTTAGGTCCTGCACACGAAGGACTTGGGACCTAGGTAGGGGATGCGCTAGCGTAGTCTCTGAGGCTATGTGAATCGCTTGGCCATTCAAGAGCTCACTGTCGTGTCTCTGTGCACCTATTCAGCTTGTTCGTGTTGGAGAACGCGTCGATGTGGCACTTCCAGCAGCTGCTGCGCACGAAACTCGAAGTGGTGTCTGCGAAAATGCCGAGCGTGCACCTCCCTTTCGAGATCCAGCAGTCGTCGCTCACTGTCACCCGCACCCCTTCATTCTCTTCAAAGTCAGGAGCCACCAACGAACCAACGATGCACCTGTCGCTGAAGATCAGATCCATAGCCAAGTGCGTGGTGCAGGTGCTCTGGGGCGTCAAGACCGACGCGCTGCTGTAGAACTGCTGCTCCTCTTTCCGCACGGCGTCTGCGAGGGCTCGCTCGGTGTCTTCTCCAATTCCTAACACCAGCAGACTGAACAGCCCCATCCCCGTGCTACGAAGCCTGTCGGCGCAAAAGAAGAATCTCCGACAGCGAGCGGCGGATCTGCCAACTTTTCTCTCGCGTGTGCATCGACAGAACCGCCGCCACCGTCTCAACGATGACGATGCGAAGTTTAGTGGCGGTGATGATGATCAAGATGGAGAAAGTGGGTCTGTGGGTGGCTCTCATTCGGGCTTTCAACTGGCGCAAATGGTTGGCGAGGAGAGCTTCCGGTCTGCGTCCCCACCCGAGAGGTCAGTTCGCCGTTACCGTCACCAGGTGACGTGATAGATATTTAATCACTCGTGCTGTGTTGATCAGGTTCGATGGGCGTAGTGGTGGAGAGCTCGAGTACGTTGTAGAAATGCCCAGAGCCAGCACCAGTGGACCCGCAGAAGAAATCCGCTCACTACTTGCTGAGGAGGAGCATGATGCTGGCAATCCCTCCACAGGGCAGGACGCAATACCGCCCGGTACCCTACAGGAAGCACCAGCAGAACCACGTTATGGTGCGGTGGTGCTCGTAGGCTCGCTCAATTTTTTTGAGAACGACGGGTCAGAGCCCAACCCGAGCGGCTCACAGCTGACAAAGCAGTCAAAACACTTCTTCCCTGCGTTAAACAGCAGCAGCAGCCGCAGTAGCGAGAACAGTGACGAGGTGACCTGCCAGCGCGTCGCGATTGATTTCCTGCCGACACCCTCAAAGCCCGAGAAGTTCACGCCCGTGGTTGTGAAGAAGCTCACGTTCACGCGCTCGAACGTCTACGTGCAGCAGGTAACGTGTCCCCGTTGTAGCCTGCACACACATACACAAGAGACCACTATACTGACTTGATATCTTGCTGCTGAATGCCAAATGCAGGAGATCTTCGGTCGCGACGCCAATACTGCGTCGGGCGAGTGCGTGATCTGCCTGGAGGAGAGCTGGCGGCGGTGCTGCTGCCCTGCCGCCACTTCTGCGTCTGCCGCGCGTGCCTCGAAGAGATCGACCGGTGCCCCATCTGCCGCGCCAAGTTCGCCACCTACGCCTGCTACGCAGAGCCCGAGGTAGGCGCTTCCAGTGGTGGGCAGCAGCAGCAGCAGGTGGGGCTCAAGATCGTCTGAGAGCCATCTGTTACATGAATGAATGGATCCATCAGCCATTCGCGTTATCAGGTGCCTGTTCTCAGAATCACTTGCTAGACACAATATTTTAGTATATTACGCATACAGTACAAACATATCCATTTAAGTCCATATATAGCACTTATTTCTGATTTTGCTGGAAATGTTATGTGGACCACATGCGCATGGTCCGACTCCTGCACCCCACGCGCCTCTCATTATGCGCAGCAGCAGCGAAGCCACCAAAGGAAGCCCAAGAGAAGCTAGAGAAGCAAGCTCAGCCGAGAGATCCCCTTTCCTTTCTTCCTTCGCTATAGATCTCTGCCTGTATCGACCAGCAGGAAGCCATGAGCGGCCGCGACTACGACGCGCTCTCGTTCGCGCAGACGGCCGAGATGTACATGGTGGCGGGCGTCGTGGGCGTGCTCGTGGACCTGCTCGTGCTGCTCTCCTACTTCTTCGTGCCCAACATCAAGGCGCAGCACCCGGCGGCCGACGTCGTCGTCTGGCAGGTCGCCTGCGGACTCATGACGTCGCTCGGCTTCGTCGTCGCGTACGTCATAGAGGGCGTGGTACGTGTGCATTGTGACCGATTTGCGGTTGATGGGTGGTGAATCTGAAGCACTGACACATTTTCTTCTGCGGTTATGACGTTTGAATATGCACAAGCAGCATGACGACTGCGTAGTGATGGCGTCGTTCAACCAGGTACGGAGGCAATTGATATATGCGTACACGTATGTGTGAATGGCTGGCATACTTATATGTTTCGTGTGTGGCGCATCGTGTCTGTTATGCTGTGTCTCTGTTGCGCAGTTCTTCATGTTCGCAAGCGCCGGCTGGTACCTCATGCTCTCGCTCGACCTGTTCGTGGCGCTCGTGAACCCCTGGATGGGCTACAACTGCAAGTCCTGGGCGTATCACACCATGTACGCTTGCGCATTATATGTATTCCCCATACAATCGCATTAACTGCATGTCATGACGACGCTTATAACGGACTCTTGTGGGCTATCATCGTGTCTTTATTTCATTATCACCAGCGTGTGGAGCTTTAGTGGCGTGTCGGCGTTCGTGGTCTACCAGCGCCGTCTCTATGGCGTCTCAGCGATGAACATGTGCTGGATCAAGCGCACGCACGACGCAGCGACGATCAACAAGGTGAACTGGGTGTTCCTCTACGGCGAGATCATCGGCATCTTTGCGCTCTCACTCAGCGTGCTGCTCTTTGCGAGCTTCCGCTTCGTGCGCCGCCAGCTGGACGTCACGTACCGAGCCAAGCGCCGCAACTTGCTTCAGTACTATCGCTACTTGCTCATCTACGGAGGCTACTGGTCGGCGTGCGGTGGTTTGTACTACGCGAGCTACCTGCAGAACTTCCAGGGCGAGATGGCGCGGCGCATCGAGGTCGCGTTCGTGTTTGTGTTTGGCTCGTACCCAGTGCTGCTGCTAGTCGTGTGGATCCTGAACACCGAGCTGTACCAGAACCGGTCGAGCGAGAACTCGCTGCCAAAGTCCGAGCGTGGCAACAGCAACAACAGCAGCGGCGACGCCCCATCAAGTACCGAGCACTTCAGCGCAGCGCTGCGGAAAGATCTGATGCGGTACACGACGGCCGGTATTTGTTGCAGCATCAACGACACGGCATCGCTGCCGCCTTCAGTGGGCGGAGGAACCATGGATAGTTTGAAATCCCCACTGCTGAGCCGCTCGCGCGCGAATTCGATGGACCGCAACGCGATGGCGTCGCTCTCGCTGCTGCAGATGGAAGAGAGCGAGGCGTCTCGACTGCTCTACAACGAGAAGAAGCGCCTCGCGACAACAGTGTACAATGGCGAGTACCGGTACTACGAGAAGCTGGGCTTTACCGACTACGCGCCGAAGATCTTCCAGAACATCCGCGAGGTGTGCGGCATCGACAACCTGATGTACGAGCAGTCCTTTGCCGACACGCTCCTGGAGCGCGCGTCCGAGGGCAAGTCCGGCATGCTCTTCTACTTCACGAGCGACCGCAAGTACCTGGTGAAGACCATGACCAAGTGGGAGCACTCGTTCCTGCTGAACGTGCTCCCGCTGTACCACCAGTACATCCTCAAGCAACCGAACTCGCTGCTGTGTCGGTTCCTGGGCTGCCACTCGATGCAGCTACCCGTGGGCTGGAACAAGATGTTCTTTGTCGTGATGGAGAACGTCTTTCCCG
This sequence comes from Globisporangium sylvaticum, assembly GCA_023334975.1. Classification (NCBI taxonomy): domain Eukaryota; phylum Oomycota; class Peronosporomycetes; order Pythiales; family Pythiaceae; genus Globisporangium; species Globisporangium sylvaticum. The sequence continues at coordinate 7,943 of JAADVK010000670.1, read as the reverse complement.
ATGGACCAGTCGACGAGCGCTACGATCTAAAAGGCATTTTCCACCAGTCGAACCTGAGGCACCAGGAGGAGCGCATCCCGACACCGCGGTGGAACCGCCGCCAGCAGCAGCACTCGTTCGTGAACAGCAGTAGCAGCGATGATGACGATGGTGGTGAAGGAGAGCAGAAAGTGTCGCACTCCATTGAAGCAGCGCTGGAAGCAGAGCTCAGGTACCTCAACAACAACTTCAGAGGCGGCGGCACCAACGAGAGTCAGCCGCTGCTTCGCCGTGGCAGTTCGCGAAGTTCGCTCCGTCACGACAACGACTTTGTCTCTCGACGCGCCTCGCTTCGCGTGAACTCGACCACACGCGCCAACTTGTTAGCGCAGGTGACGAGCGACTGCGGCTTTCTCCAGGAGCTTGGGATCATGGACTACAGCTGCTTGCTGGGCATCCGACACTTCCACGCGCCTCTGGACCCATTTACTTTGGATACGCTCGCGCACAATGCTGTGGTGTCGGAGGACCAGAAGACCGTGTACTACTTGGGCTTTGTCGACATCCTGCAGCACTACAATTTTGGCTGGAAAGTGCAGAACTGTCTGCTCTCCGTGGTGCTCGACAAGCGGAGCATCACGGCGCTGCCACCCGCGGAGTACGCGCTGCGGTTCCTGAGCTTCATCCACGAGTACCTGCTGCGCGACCCGGACGCGTCAAACAAGCGGTCGTACGGCAGCATCGGGTGCTCGCCGCCGCTGTCGCTCACGATCGACCGAGAGCTGACGTTAGAGTGAGTATGTGAATGGATGAGTGAGTTAGTGTGAATGCCTCTTGAGTGGGGTGGTTTTTGGTGTAATGCACGCTTCGCTGCTATTAATACGGTTGTTTTGGCTGTCAAAGACTGCTAGCATTGTCTCCAGATCATCCCAGAAGTACACACAGACAGAGACTTGATCATGAGCTGCTAGACATGGATGCGGAACTGCAACAAACGCTGAACGAGCTCTGCGACGACCTGCTGCGCTCTGAGGACGCTGCAGCCACTTCCGATCAAGATGCCATTTTGCTCTCGCTTACAGAGTTGGCGCTTAGATCCCCTCAGGCGCAGAAGATCCTCGGTCGGTCGCTAGCTGCGCGCTATCATAGTGATGATGCTCCGTCGTCACCAACACTGTCACCAGTGCGAAGAAGAGTGACCGAGTTTCCAGTCAAGCTCTCAGTGCTGGCGCAGCGCTTCCTGTACAGACGCGAGACAGCGCAAAACACGATCTCACTGCTAGCGGCGCTCGCTCGCGAGAACTCGTTCAACCAGCAGCGCATCGTGCGCAGTGTGACTGGTGTGCAGTTGACCAGACCCGCGCAGGATCTCACTCAAGATGTGCGGACGACCGTGTTCGGCGCCGGCAAGATCAAGAAGAAGAAGAGACAGCACCACCTGGTATTGTATGCGCTCACGGTCCCAGATTCAGTGAAAGACACTTTCCGAAAATGGCGAAAGCGGCAGAGGCTACTCCAGAACCGCCGAATCCCCAGCGGAGCACCCCCAGAGCAAGGTGGTGTCCCGAAGCCTTGCCTCGGCAACGAATGCCTCGGCGCCGAGCAGTTTCTCCCATCGTGGCAGCTGCACTTCCACGATCTCAGTCGGTGGACGAAGGATCCGCAGTCGGATGATGTTGAGTCTCTGAGCAAAAATGCTGCAAGTGACAAGAGATCCTCCTCGCTGGCCTCCGGTGCGTTTTTCCAGGTCTTCCTCCAAGACTTTCGAGTCTGTACACACACTTTAGTCCAGAATGCAGACGAGAAGAAACGCGTCAGCATCTACTACTTTGTCCCGCCCAGCGAAGCAGAATCTGAAATCACAAGGATAGCACCACCAACGAACACTCCGCCACCTCCAGCATTTGACCCCTTGCTGCATGTTTGTGCAATTGAGATCGCCCCTGACATCAGCGTGCTGGAAAATGCGCGAGCGACTAGCAACTCCAGGTCCGAAATTATCGCAGCTCACAGCTCTGAGGTTTCTTTTCCTGGACAAACCCGAAGAGATGCTGACAAAAGCGCTGCATACGAAGCAGTTGATCGCGTGCTGCTGCTTGAAGGGATCGTCGACCTCTCGTCTTGTAGCCACATACATTTCAGTGGTGAGGATGTATCGCAGGTGGTTGAACCAACGACAGATAATGTTGCCGATGGTACGGGAGGAACCACGCATTTCCTGAGCCAAGTTGTAGAGAAAGCTGCAGGAGAACAAGTCACAAAGAGCATGATCGAAGCTGCTCTCGGACTCGTGGATGGAAAAGACGGCGATGGAGATGATGAATCTACCGAGGAGTTGCGTCCCAACCCAGTTCTTTCCGATCTGGATCGCAAAATCCTCCGACAGGTTCTCGACTTCCTCGCGGACGACGATGTTGTCTCTCTGGAGATTTTGCGGAGTATCATGGCGCGATCAAGCGAGAACAGCCCTGCTCCTTTGGATCAAGAGCCTCTCGAAGCACCGGACGATCAGGTTGAAAACGACGGTACAGGTGGTGAAGATGCTGAGCTCATTACCGAAACGCCAGTGACGAGCAGCTTCAGCGTTCAAGTCACAGCATGTGTGGAAACTCAAGAGCTGGTGGTAACGTGCACAAGCGAGGACCACGACGACCCGGAGGAGAGCCTACCGTCGCGAATCTTTTCAGCGTCAATTACTCTTGAAGGTCTTCTCAAAGGAGATGACTTCTCTTCGTCGCCTTCCCCTTGTTCTTCCGACCCTTTGGCGCTGCTCTGTATCGAAGAAAGCGAGCTGCGAGCCATCCTTACACGCTGTCAAGTGTGTTGTTGCAGTGACCCTCTTCCCCCGCGGCCACCTGGCACCACTGTGAATTATCTTCGTCTTCAGGAACCGGCAAATCTCCTGCAAGACTTTGGAGATATTGGAGGCGAAGATGACCCAGTGACGGAGTCGCAACCCGCCAACAAACCCTCAAGCAAGCGCTCTCACCCACAGCAGCTCCAATAACTGGGCTTCCCGACGACGTCTCGAGGGTGCTATTGCCAAAACTCGAAGCGCTGGTTCTCTCTCATCACAACAGCAGCAGCAGCTCCAGCGGAACTTCGAAATCCGCTTTCCATGCCAAGTTCACGGAGACACTCTCACTCATCATCAAGAGCTGCAACGCGCGCATCACGGATCTTGCGACCTCGAGAACGATGAGCAGACATGGCAATAGCGAAGCGCGCCGCAAGGCCGGCATGGAGCGCTGTCGGCAATGTCGAGATCTCTTGATCCAGCTGGGGAAGAAAGTGAAACTCGCGCTGGAGCCATCATCTTTTCATCAGCGTCGTCGTCGTCTCACAATAAGAACCCAGTAAGCGAAGCGCTACCGGTAGACCAACTCGCTCGGATCTCTAAACTGCTGCACGGAACTGTTGCTCAGGTACAGACACAGAGCCAGAGCGTCCACGCGTGGGAGACACCGGACGTCCGCGTGGACAAACTGCAACTCAATCACCGCATGTGGGCCAGCGGCTTCCCCGACCCCGAGTTCTACCGAGAGAGAGACGCGCTGGCGCTCGAGAACAAGAAGAAGCAGCGCCAGTCGAGCCAGCAGCTCATGGGGAAGCAAGTCAAGCAGCAGCAGCAAAAGCCCCAGAGATGAGGACCTGCGGCACTTGCCTCATGGACCGTTGAGGTAATCCCTCAAGCCTTCGTTGTTGATGATGAACTCTCTCTCCTGGCTGTGTACTGCAACTTCATACTTACTACTTATTACATCTGCTTCTTCGTCCAGTCGCCAAACATGTGCTGGTAGTCTTCGATTTGCCGCTGCAAGACATTTCACAGAGTTCAAGTGATGGTTAGAAAACCATGGCCTCGTATACTGGACTGCGAATAAACTCAACCGCACGCACCTTGAGCTGGTTGTTTTCCTCCAGCAGCCGGAGATACGCCTCGGCCTGACTGTCCGTCTGTTTCTTCAGAGCCCTGCACACACAGCATATGTGATAGCCAACACCACAGTATTCAGCACTCACATAGCAATCCCATCGACATTCAGCAACTCCACTTTCGCTCGACTCACTCCAGCTCGGCGTCTCGCTGCTGTGCCTCGCCCACGGCGCCTTTGAGGCAAATCTCGAGGCCTCGCGCGTAGGCATCCGCCGCCTTCTTGTAACTCTGCTGGCCGTAGTGCGCCTTGCCCTTGCGCGAGTACGTCTTGGCCCACGTCGGGTCGAGCGCGATCGCGGCGTCCGCGTCCTTCAGCGCGGCGTCAAAGCGGCCGAGCGCACAGTACGCTGCCTGTATTGTAACATAGTACAAGCGAGTCAAGTGTTAGCACGACATCATACACATACATAGTAGGTAGATAGAGAAGCATTCCGAACCGAACGGTTGCTGAAGAGCGTGGCCGTGGGCTGCGCGTCGATGCCCAACGAGTACTCGCGCGCTGCTTCTACGTACTCGCGGCGCTTGAAGTGGTCGTTGCCGCGCTTCTTGTGCTGCGAGTCGTCCTCTCTCGCAGGCGCGCTGCGGCCCTGCGCCGTGGACGCCGAGAGCTTGGCGTCGAGCTTCGCGGCCTCCTTGGCGTCATTGCTGGCGCCTCCAAAGAGCCACTCCATCGCCTGTTTGATTGTGCAGATTGGGAAAATGGCGAGTGCGATTGTTCCCCCTCGCTCGACTGACATTGAACCCCTTTTTACTGACTTGAGCTGAGACCCTTTTGGTTAGAATATACCTTCTCCACAATCTATTTATGCTGTTTGTAAGCAAAAAGGATGCTTATAATGTTTATTGTGCACTACTCATTATCAAAGGCTATCTCTACCCAACAAATGTTGACGTTAGTGGATCGCAGGCGGGAATGATGGTTGGTGCGAGTCATCATTTGCGTCTTCCAGTCCCGCACTTCATCTGCGTTCCTCAAGCATCAGACACAAGCACCAGCAGCTCACCTCATAACCGCATTTGCCTTGGCACAAGCGCCTCCCTTCATCAGCACCCAGCGCCTCCACTAGCAGCTTCATCAGCATGGCGGGCTCCTCCGCTGCAGGCCACCGCGCCGTCAGAGCGCTCACGTCCGTGGCGCTGCTCTCGGGCTCCGTCTATGCCGTGGACCAGACCAACGCGTACGTTGACCATGCGTGTGTGTGTATCATTGCTCTCTTTCCTTCTATCGATCTATCAAGTTCACCACTCACTGATTGCGTTGTACGTTATGTGCTGCTCATTGTGATTCAGGAAAATCCTGTCCCGCTCGGCGCGCGTGATGGCGGCGGGTGCAGAGACCGTGCTCGACTACCGCAAGAACCTCAAGGGCACGCCACGCGACGCGCCAGAGTACCGCCCCAAGCTCCAGGAGCTCAACTTGCGCGTCGCGCACCGCATCCTCGCACTCTGCCTGGCGAACGGCGGTATCTACACCAAGTTCGGCCAGCAGCTCGCGACGTTCAACCACGGCCTGCCCAAGGAGATCACCGAGACGCTCTCGGCGCTGCAGGACCGCGCGCGGCCCGTGAGCTTCGCGGAAGCCATGCAGACGATCGAGCGCGAGCTCCAGAAGCCCTGGCAGGAGCTCTTCCAGGAGTTTGAGGAGAAACCCATCGCCGCGGCGTCGCTTGCGCAGGTACATCGCGCGGTCGACCACCAGGGACGCACAGTCGCCGTGAAGGTGCAGTACCCGTTCCTCGCGCAGCAGATGAGCGCCGACATGCGCGTCATGAAGTGGGCCGCGCAGCTCACCGAGTATTACTTCCCAGACGTGCAGGTGCAGTGGCTCTTTCCAGAGTTCGAGGCCGCGCTTCGCTCGGAGCTCGACTTTGAGAACGAAAAGTTCAACAGCCGCCGCATCGCCAAGCTGCTTGCGCGCAACACGAACGTGCACGTGCCGATCGTCTACGACGAGTTGAGCACGCCCAAGGTGCTCACGATGGAGTTCATCTCGGCGCCAAAGATCTCGCAGGTCGACGAGATCCAGAAGCTCGGGCTCGCACCATCCCACGTCGCGCGCATCCTCTGCGAAGTGTTTGGCGAAATGGTGTTTGTGCACGGCTTCGTGCACTGCGACCCGCACCCGGGCAACATCTTCGTGCGCCGGAACCCGGACCCGAATGCCAAGAACAAGGAGCAGCTTGTGCTGCTGGACCACGGACTCTACCGCGAGCTGGACGAGGACTTCCGGAAAACCTACTGCGACCTCTGGCGCGCGATGCTGCTGCGCGACACGGCGCTGCTGGACGACTGCGGCAGGCGCCTGAACGTGGGCCAGTTCGCCAAGTACCTGCCGCTGCTGTTCACGTACCGCACGATCACGAGCACGAGTCCGCTGGCGGCGTCCATGACGGAGAAGGAGAAGGAGGAGCTCGTGGAAGACATGAAGAAGCTCCAGTTCTCGAATGTACGTACCTTTGTCTCTGAGTGTTGATTGATCCTGAAGGCTGTGCTTGGAGACTGACGAACGGTGTTGTGGTTGATTATGTGTGGCTATTGTGTGTATACAGGTGACGGACTTTCTCGAGCAGTTGCCTCGCGACATGCTCTTCGTCTTCAGAACAAACAACATGATTCGGTCGCTGAACAAAGACCTGGGCGGGACTTCACGGTGCGTTAGCTCTCTTGGATGCATTCTATTAGAGTTGGGATGCTCAGCACATACAAACTAACTTGAACCTCTTGCTGTGGCTTGCTAACTTGCCAAACAAACCTGTAGTGACCGCTTCACCGTGATGGGCAAGTACGCCGTGGAGGGCCACTCGTCCTTCTACTCCAACCACAAGAGCGTCGACGGCGCGAGCAGCTCCGCACTGGCGCTCGTCTGGGGCAACTACCGCTACTGGCTCGACCACTTCAACATGCTCTTCCACATCAACGTGCTCGACTTTGCGCTCGCGATCTTCCAGCGGATCTACGGCGACAAGCCGCTCAAGATGAAAACTGCGGGGTAGGCATACAGTAGACTTGACTCATCCTGGTGTCTTGCCATCGTTCGTCGTGGTGCATTGCAGCCTTTTCACCTTTAGTAAATAGATTTATGCACAAGTTACTCTCCAACTAATAGCCTGGCGCGTCATTTTGAGAAGCTGATTGGCGAGGATGCGAATACTTGGAGAGGCACAATGGAAAATTAATTTTTGCTGAAATGAAGAGCAAAAAACAAACGAGAGTTTATTGTTGGAGATGTTACCGTGCCGCATGAATTGTTGCGCAGAAGCGACAGGTTGCAGATCCCCTCGGCCGAGAAGCTAATGCTTGTGTGCCCCTTCTGGTCACGCTCACGGCGATCACTTTTTAGACTGGATGCCATACCGAATAAGGTACAGTCTCATGTCTTCCTCCGACCACTCTCCAGGAAGTGGCGGTGAGGCAAGCGAAGTTGCCCCAGCCTCCGGAGTTTGGCGTTCTGGAGTGGGCGGATGACGTCTTCGCCGTTCTTTCGGTCGGCGCTTAGCTGTGGTCACAACAGATGTGTGAGCGGCTTGGTCGGTCTCCGGGGCCGCTGGTCGCTCCAGTCGCGGCGCCTATAAAAAATGTATGCAAACAACAACGGCATTCAGTAATAATAAAAACGTATCGTTCAACTAGACCATTTCTCTTACACTTTCGATTGCTCGTCCACGCGCAAGTCGTTCCACGGCGTTGAACAGCCCTTGATGGAGCGCAAGACTAGAGTCCATAAGCGCCAACACCCTGTTGACCCACTCGTCGCTCGCGTGATCGACCACAGGCCTCGCGGCCGCGTCGCGCACTTGCTGCACTGTCGCCATGGCAGTCGCTGCGCCAGCGAGCGAGCGATAGACATGCTCAAACTCGTCGCGCACGAGCGCAGCATCTGGCAGGAGCAGCCCATCGACGTGCACGCGCGCGAGCAGCGCCTGGAGCGTGTCGGCTTCCTCGGGGTCTTGCGGCATCTTCGCTTGCTCGCTTGTTGGAATGTTTTTTTTCTTTCAGCCGCCCTGAGGGCAACTTCAACTTCAACTCG
>JAADVK010000669.1:0-19021 GCA_023334975.1 Globisporangium sylvaticum | reverse complement strand
TCGGTCATCATCGTTCACATGCTCGGCCTGTTCAATTCACCATGATGCTCGCGCCATACTTTTTCAGCACCTTCGCATGCCCAGATTCTATTTGACAGCCATCTCGAAGCATGCTGCGCGCAAAAAACACATACATTTCATGCAAAAACCAAGTGCAAGGTTGTTTTTTGTTTGGACCGCTGGGTGCCTGGTTTTGTCAAAACAGTTGTTTTTGCCAAAATTGGAATAAAGATTAGTGATACTTGCCAAAACTGGACGGCCAATATCGTGAAAGGGGGTGTTGACTTAGCAAAAATCCATATTTTGGCACCAAAAACAGTAATTGCGAACAACCCTATAGTGTCACCTTATACTTGAACTTCCTCCACAATGTCAACAAAGCGCAGCCGTCACCCGATAATGTCAAGTTCTTGCGCTTAAGTGCGCGCCTCCTGGCTGCGTACCTCTCTCACACAAAATCAATCAATCAAACGATCAAACGCATCACGATGGCGCCGCGATGGGAGGTGCGCGCAGCGCTCGACGCGCACGCCAAGCCGATCTCGAGTCTCAAGTTCTCGCGCTCGGGGGAGCGCGTCGCCAGCGCGTGTGCGTCTAGAGATGCGGCTCTCACTGCTTTTTGCACGCGTGCGCACGCTTTGCTTGCTAACCGACTCTCTGTCTTTGTGCCCTTTCTTCCTGTCAGCGGCCGACCGATCGATCAAAGTGTGGGCGACGACAGCGCTTCTCAAGCAGCAATCCAGCGACGCAGAAGCCAGCAGTAGTGCTATTAGTGCCAGCGCTGATGGCGACGCTAGTGCCATTACCAATGGAACAGCGTCGCCCGCCGCCCTCGCAAAGCCGCAGGCCGCGCTCTATGGCCACGAAGAAGGCGTGAACGACGCGTCGTGGTCGCACGACGGGTACTACATCGTGTCGACGTCGGACGACAAGACCGCGCGCATCTGGGACGTCGAGTACAGCAAGACGCTGTCGACGCTGGGCCGGACTAGTAGCTCCATGAGCGCATTCAACGCGCACGGCATCGCGGTGGACACGGGCGATCCATTGCACTCATCCGGAGCTCATGGGCACATGGGCGAGAACGAAGGGCACTCGGGCTTCGTGTTCTCGGCGCAGTTCAACCCACAGGGCTCTCTGATTGTGACGTCGTCTTTTGATGAGACGGTGCGCTTCTGGGATGTCCGCACAGGTCGTTCGGTCGCGGTTCTCTCTGCGCATCACGAGCCGATCGTGAGCGCGAGCTTCAACCACGACGGGACGCTGCTGATCACCGCGAGCTACGACGGGCTGGCACGCATCTGGGACGTCGCGACGCGCGAGTGTCTGCGCACGATCATCACGGCGCCGAGCGTACCGCTCACGCACGCGCAGTTCACGCCGAACAGCAAGTACGTGCTGTTCGGTACTCTCGACAGCAAAGTGCGGCTCTGGGACTATGTGCGCGAGCGGTGTCTGAAGACGTACAGTGGCCACGTGAACAAGCGGTTCTGCTCTGTCGCGTCTTTTGGGAAGCAGTTTACAGGCCACGATGCGCTTGGCGATGCGAACAGGAACCCGCTGCTACTGTGCGGCTCGGAAGACGGTCGCGTGTGCATGTGGGATATGCAAACTGAGCAATTGGTCGAGGAGTTCAAGACTGGAGCTGCTGGTCAACCCGTCATCGCAGTGGACCACCACCCCGAGAAGCCGATTGTGGTCGCGAGCTCCAGCAAAGTCATCAACGTGTGGGAACAGACCAGCGCCGAGGCTGCGGACTCAGTCGCCGAGGTCCCCGGTGTGCAGATGTCGTAGGTTAGAAGACTCCAAGAAAGATGGAGGGAGGGGAGAGAGCAGACGTATTGGACCGTGTGAGAAGAAGAAGAAAAATCAAGGTCTATTTATTTGAATACGGGATAGCAACTGCATGGTCCAAGGCGTGAGACGAAGAGCGCGCTCCTCTACTTGGCTTGGAGCTTGTGCAGGTTCTTTAGATAGCTGAGCGAGAACTGGTTGTCGTCGCAGCTGTGGGGGAACGAAGGATCAAGGTACAAGACACACAAACACAGGTTAGTGATCCGCGACTGAGCACACACAATACAGGTGAACAACAAGAGTCGACGAGTCACTCACATCTTTGCCAGGTCGTTCAGGTGGTGCGCGATGCTCTTCTGTAATGCGCGGAACGTGGCGAGGAAGTCGCTCGGGTCGTCGCGCAGCTTGGCGCCGTGCGCGTTCAGGATCGCGAGACTCCACTGCAAGTAGAACTCGAGGTGCGGGCTCTTGTCGATGCGCTTGGCGAGCAGCTGCATCAGGCGCTTGAGGTACACGTCCTTGAGCGACTGCGCGACGAGCGCGATGCTCTCGACCGGCACGCTCTCGACGCACGTCTCGATCAGGTCTTCCTCGTTCAGGTGCAGCGACATGAGCAGCGCCTTGGTGAACTCCTGGCGCTTCACCGTGCGCTTGATCGAGTCCGGCGTGATGTCTTCGTCCAGGTCGAACGGGTCGAACGTCAGGTTCTCGTCGAGCGCGTAGATCAGCAGTCCTTCCGTGGTCGCAGCGGCCCACGATCGGCCCGTCGGCGAGAACATCACAGCCTTCGAGAGCACCTCGAGGTTCTTGCGGCGGCTGCCTGGGTCCACCGAGCGCGAGGCACCGACGAGCTCATCACCCGCCGACTTTCCAGATTCCAGTAGGTGCGCGTCGAGCTCCGACTTGCTCAAGCCCGCCTTGGTCATCTGCGAGCTGTTGAGGTAGTCCAAAACGCCATCGAGCGATCGGTTGTGCGAGATCTGGAACTTCTTGAGCAGGATCTGCTGCGACGTCTCGTAGATGCAGATGAACTTGGATCTGCCACTCGCGAGCACGCACGAGCCGTCCGCCGAGTAGCAGACGCTCGTGAAGTGCTTGGAGATCGAGTTGTTCGCCGCCGAGATCTTGTCGCCGTCTCGGCGTCCGCCGGCGATGTCGCGCATGCCGTCGATCGAGCTCACGATCTCGCCCTCTTTCGTGTCCCAGATGTTCAAGTAGCCGTTCAGCGTCGCCGAGCAGAGCTGCTTGCCATCCGGACGGAACGCCACCGCGAGCACGTCGGTCGAGTGCGCCAGCGGCTCGATGAGGCTCTTGTTCTGGTACACGTTCCAGAGACGCACGGTGTGGTCCCACGAACCCGAGGCGAGGATCGGCTCCACGGACACGGATGGCGAGAACGCGAGCGACGTCACAGGACCCGTGTGGCCGCTGAGCACGTCCGTCAAGCGACCGGTTTGCAGCGACCACACGTAGATGTTGAACGGGTCGAGCGTGCCGGCGCACACAATCTGGCCCGACAGGTCCAGCGCGAGCGAGATGAACTGCACAGGCTCGGGCGTCGTCATCACGCGGAAGTTCTTGTATCGGTTCAGATCGAAAGCGCGCACCGTGCCGTCCAGCGAGCAACTCACCACAGCCTGACCGTTCGCAGTGAACTTGACGCCCGTCACAGGCGCCTCGTGCTCGGTGAACGTCACGTAGCAGAAGCCGCTGTTGGTGTCCCAGAGCTTGAGCTTCGCGTCGTCAGCGCCTGTCGCGATGATACGTCCGTCTGGCGAGTAGTCCACGACGTTCAGATCAAAGTAGTGACCCTGCTGCTTGAGCACGTACGTCTCGGAGCGCCACTCCCAGACCAGGAGCTGGCCGAGCTTCTTCGACGCGAACGCGAGCCACTCGCCCGTGGCGTTCACGGCGACCGTCTCGATCTCGTTCTGCGAGATGCTGAGCGTGTGGATGTTGTTGAACTCGGGCGTCTCGTAGATTCCGAACGTGCCGTTGCCAAAGCCCACGACGAGCAGGCTGGACTCGGCCTGGAACGTGCAGCAGAGCACCTTAGCGTAGTCCATCTTGAACACGTGCTTCTTCTTTGTCGACCACTTGAGCGCCTTGGCAATCGCTGGGACCTCGATCTGCTCGGCCACGGTTTCATCCTCCTGGTCGCTCTCGTCTTCGCCCGACGTCTTGCCGGTGTCCTCTGGAAGCTGGTACGTCCACATGAACGCACCGCCGTCGCGTCCGACAGTGTACACTTCGCTGTCGTCCGCCGAGAAGAACGCGCCGACGACGTGGTCGCGGTGGCCCGCGAGCGTCACCGGGTGGAAGTCTGGGTACGGGTTCACCGAGAAAATGCGCGCCGAGAGATCCTCCGAGCCGGTCACGAAGAAATTCGAGTCGTGCGACCACTCGATCGAGATCACGTCCGCGTAGTGGCCGCCGTACGTGCGGTGCAGCGCGAAAGGCGCGAACTCTCGTCGCAGCGCAGGCGTGTTCCACAGCTGCACCTTGTTGCCGTGCGAGACAGCGATGTATTTGTCGTCGGGGCTGAACGTCAGCGCGCGCACGGGCTTCTTGAAATTGAAGCGGTAGAGCACGACGCCCTTGCGCAGGTTCACCAGCAGGCAGCGACCTTCTTCGTCGACGGCGATCATCAGGCGCGAGTCGTGCGACACCGCGATACGGTCGATGTTCTTGCGGCCTTCGAACGCGAAGGTCTTGGACGTGTGGCTGTGTTGCAGCAAGATCATCGCAATAACAGCAATCCAGTTCGATTAGCGCGTGGAAGGATACAGCAGTGTGGCGCTACAAGAGGTGAGAGTGATGCAAAGAGATGAGCGTACTTGATGAGGTCGAACTTGGTGATGCGGTTGCCCACGGGGCTCAGCACGCTGTTGCCGTCCGGCGTGAAGAGCACATTGCCCTGCGTGTACACCGTGCCGCACAGGTGCTGGAACTGCAATCACATACAAATCACAACAGGTCAGTCAGACTACTACAAAACCCACGTGTATACACAGAGAGAGCTGCTTCCTTCACGCACTTCGTAAGCAAACTTCATGGCGCGCGCGTCTGCTTCTTGCTGCTGCTGCTGCTGCTCTCGGCTCTGCTTATTGCTTCTGCCGTTTGGAGCTCTTGGGCAATAAAGTGTGTGGGTGCTTTTGACTGGCCTTCGTCAACACCTCTTTTCCGCCAATGAGAAGTCTCTAACTTCAATTTCAGCCAATCAACAGACGGAAACGCTCCGAGAGGCGCCATTCCAGTCGATTGAGCTCTTTGAGCCATCGAGCCCAATAGACAAGCCCAGAGATAACGAACGACTGACTGACCAGACGGGTTCATTAACGGAGACGATGGCGGCGGTGGCGAGCGAGAGCAACGCCGTGCAGGCGCTCATGCACAAGTTCCTCGCGCTGCTGCGCAACTACCGCGAGCCCGTGACGGACGCCGAAGTGCGCGAGTACTTCCAGAGCGAGGGCCAGGGCGAGTATGAGAAGCTGCCCAGCGTGCTCAACGTCCTCATGAGCGAGGTGCGTCAGCCACAGTTGTTGAGCTCTATGACGGCTGGCCTTGGTGGTGTATGCTAACGTGGTGGCTGTGTTTGTCGCGATTGCAGGGCAAGATCAAGATCTTCCAGAAGGGCAACGTGCTCTCGTACGGCGTGATCGGCGCCGAGGAAGCCGAGCGCATCCGCGGACTCACGTGAGTAGCATTGATGATCTGTCATTCTGGTGGTGTGTGGCGGTGGTACATTAATGCTTACGATTGTGTGTATATCTGCAGACTGGAGCAGCGCCTCGTGCTGCAGGAGATCGAGCGCGCGGGCAACAAGGGCATCTGGACGCGCGACATCAAGACCCACACCAACATCCCGCAGCAGATCGTGACCAAGACGCTGCGGCTACTCGAGACGCGCCGGCTCGTCAAGTCGGTTAAGTCGATCAGCAGCAAGAACAAGAAGCTCTACATGCTCTTCGACTTGGGTATGTTAAAGCGGACTGTCTGGCTGGATATGAGGAGCTCTGTAATAATCGGTGCACAGCTGACTAACACTGTGCTGCTTGTGTAGTCCCGTCGGCGGAGATCACAGGCGGTCCGTGGTACAATGAGCAGGAGTTCGACCACGTATTTATTGACACGCTGAGCACATTTGTCTACGAAGTGATCAAGGCTTCGGTGGGTCTTGGCTTTCTGGCTCTGGAAGAAGGATGGATGCTGCAACCTGAGACTAACATGGATATGATTGCTCGGTATTGTGATAGGGAATGAGCACGCTGAACGCGATCACAGACAAAGTGCACGCGTCGGGCATCTCGAAAGTGGCACTAGGCCCCGAGGAGATCCGCTCGATCATCCAGACGCTCATGTACGACGGTCGCGTGGAGGAAGTGCGCGCCGTGCGTCTCACCCCAGGGGTAAGGAAACAAGCGTCCAGTGATCTTTCTCTCGAGCCATGCATGGCGTGTGCGATATATAGCCACTGTTGTCGCTCATGTCGTAACCATATTCTTCTATGTGCCATTCGTAGGCGAGCCATGAGACCAAGTACAAGGTCTCGCAGGAGATCTCGACGTTCAACTTTTTGTCCGAGACCCCCTGCGGCGTCTGTCCGGTGCGTTGTGAATGGATGGACCTGCCTACAGCATAGTGAAGCTGACTAACTCTGTATCCGTGTGGTGTCATGCATTTGATGGTCATGCTGCAGGTGTTCAGCCAGTGTCAGGAAGGCAACATCATCTCGCCGCGCTCGTGTCTGTATATCTCCAAGTGGGGCGAGCTCAAGGACCTGGAGTTTTAACTTGTTTGTTTGCTTTTTCCAAGGTTCTTCCACAACCTACATAGAAACCCCCAAATAGCGCAACCTACAAAAACACACGAATACAGGTCAACCTACATGTTTCATCATTTCAGCCAATCACGTGCGTTTCTCTTGACTTGAATGTTATAGCTTGACCCACGTTACCGCAACACAATGTCCATTGCTCGCGCAGAAAAAGCAGAATGGAGCGCCACCATCAAACCCACGCAGCAGCACCGCCGCCGCCGCTGTCGCTCATGCGCGCGGGCGCGACCGCCAATAGCAGCAGCTCCATCACCAATAGCATCAGCACTAGCGCCGATCGCCGCGTGTCTTCCGCTCAGCTGCATGGTCATGGCGCTGGTGCAGCCCACGACGCGCGCGAGCGTGTGATCCCCAAGACGCCGATCCTCATGGCGTCGTTTCCGAGCCAAGCACCGCTGAGTCATGGTGAGCACTCACATTAAGCTTTTGAGCAGCTGTGTTTTACGGGAGGCTTGTTGGAAAGCGTTGACGCGTTTGCACGCATGCTGCTGTATTTGGTTTTCGTTAACGTATTGCATTGACTTATATGATGATGACAGGGACCGAATCACCTTACCATAGTGGATCTGGCAACTCTGCACAACCTGCTGGCGCTGGCAGCAGCTACTCATTACGACGGGGCTTGGTACGCGAACGGCAGACGCCGCAGTGGTTTACCGCCGCGCCGCTGCTGTCGCAATTCTACAATTCGCAGCCGCCAGGTTCACTGCTTCCACCATCAGCAGCAACAGCAACAACGTCGGCAGCGCAGTCCCCGAGCCATCACCAGCAAGATCAAGATGATCAGCACCAGCACCATAGTCAATCAGGAGCACCTCTCCGAACCAGAGCCTATGAGCACTACCGCTTTCCCAGCGACCCTGCCAGCCACCGCCAACAACAACAGCAACAGCACCAACAACAGCATTTCTATCCGCGCAGACTCTCCCACTTTGAGCTCCGGGGCGATGAGACGTCCCCGCTGCTAGCCGCAATCTCATCGGCCCCAGCACCGCCATCTCGTACCGGTATTCTCTCGAGCCCCAACGATGATCACCAGCACCAGAGCCATCACGAGCAAATAGCTCCGCCAGTGAAGAAGCGCAAGAAGACCGCGTTCCGACTGCGCAACTTCCTCTGCATGCACCCGGGATGCGGCAAGTCGTTCACCGACAACGCGCACCTGCGAGACCACACGTTCGTGCACACCGGTGAGAAGAGTCTGAGCTGTGAGACCTGTGGGAAGAGCTTTGCTCGCCTGTCCACGCTGCACGACCACCAGCGGGTCCACTCGGGCGAGCGGCCGTACAGTTGCTCGCATCCTGGCTGTGAGAAACGGTACTCGTCTCGCGCGGCGCTTCGCTTCCATGTTGCAGGTCACGCGTCCGTGATTCGGCAGAGATCACACGGAGGTGGCGCCAGTAGCAACCCCAGCAGTGGCATTCGAAGTGGTGCTGCTGCAACCCATCATCTCGTAGCCAGTGACCCGCTGGTACTGCATCGCTCTGGTGTTCACGAATCTCGAAGAAGCCCCACGCTTGAGCCTGCGACACAGTTTCCACTTCAGCCGCACCAGCGTCGTCACAACGGAGTTGCAAGTCCTCCACCTCCTCCTGCGATCGCCAACGACACGCTGTACCTGCACGCGAAGATCCAGACGCAGCAGACGCAGATCGCGGAGCTGCAAGCCGAGTTGCAAAAGCTCAAGCGCAATGCAAAGAAAAAGAAGACCCAGCAGCCATCATCGACAACCGCGTCAACGTCGAAACCCAGCCGCCAGAGTGTCCTTGCAGCTCCGATGGTCGCCCCTGTGCTCTTCCTCATGGACGGGATGAAGCCCTTCCAGTGCTTCGTCTGCTACCACAAGTTCGCCAACTTCTTCCAGCTCTCTTTCCACGCCAAGCAGCACCCCGAAGCAGAGATCACGGACGTTGTTCGCACGCAAGAGCCGCTGCCAGTGGGTCCCAAGTTCTGTCCCGAGCCGAATTGCGAGTACGCTGAGAAAAGCCAAAAGCCGCTGAAGAATCTGCAGACGCTCAAGCGCCACTGGCAGCGGCGCCACCAGCTCTCTCGGCCATACGTGTGCGCTCTCTGCTCGCCGAACGACCCGAAGACGTTCAAGACCAAGGAGAATCTCAAAGCCCACGAGAAAGACTGCAAAGGCAGCGCGGCGGTGAGTATGCGAGAGAGCGCCAGGCGGGAGCATGCGGTTGAAACCACCTAATAAATAGACAAAGAGAGAGAGAGCATACAACAACAAGCAGCAATAGACAGCACATCACATGCACAAACCGCAAGCTTCACTGAAGACCGGTAACCTTCATCCATTGTCCTAACTGGGCGTATGTATTCTCTTGTGCATGCTCGGCGGTCGTCGGTTCTTCTTGTTCTTTCTACTTGGCGACATCGAACACTTGCTCGATGATGCGATGGAGGTTGATGCTCTCGAGGTAGCCCTGTTCACAACAAACAAACACACATAGTCCAGTAATCAGCATGCAATCCACATGCACACAACCACTTCTGAGCACGGCACTCACCGCTTTCATCTTCTTCACCGCGTGGAGGAACACCACGATCGCATGGAAGAGGTTGTCCTCGCCCTACAGAAAGAAAGCGCGAGCAAAGAACAACTTTGTTAGTCCACACAAGTCTAGCAAGGTTGACCACAGGTACAGCAGCCAGCAAATAGTATCACTTTGCGTACCGGCACGATTTCGCGCACAGCGGCGCGCGCGAGGATCTTGAAGTGCGGAGGTCGCCCCACCGTGCGCACGACAAACAAGCGGCTTCGGATGCTCGGCGTGAACGGACGACGCGGACCTTTGCCCAAGAAGTACGATTTCCAGAATGGGCGGTCGCGCTCGTTGTCGGCAGGCAGCATGTTGTCCATCATGCAGCAAAACACGTTCATGAGGATCTCCGCGTCCGACGGCAAGCTCTCCGACCACTCTTTTCCTATAAATGTACAGGCAAAACAAGTGATGATGTACCACCAGAGTGAATAACACAGACACACTCTAGGGGATAATGAACGACAACTCTACACAACTGAGTACCTTTCCAGGTCGAGCCTTTGTTCCAGCGGTAGCGGTCGAGGCTTCGGTCCTTCGAGAGCATGATCAGACGCTCGAGCACGTACTGCTGGCGCTCCAGAGACGAGTACTCGGTGCTGTTCGGGTCGCCGACGCTCAGGTATTTGTCAAACTACACAGACAACACAAGAAAACCACACACAGTTAGGATACAAGCAAAGCTATCATACCAGCATTGTCGAATGCGAGACAGCGGTAAATAAAACTCACGCTCGTGTGCTCTTCAAACAGGTTAACGCCGCGCGTCTTCGACACGAAGAGCGGGCTCTTGGTGAGTCCGTGCAGCATGTCGGAGAGCGACACGTTGGTCATCTGGTTCGTCTGGCCGGGAGGGCACAACAACGCCTGCGAGGGCATGCGGCGCAGCAAAACGTCCGCCATGACGCCGCACTCATTCAGCTCGGTCGCATTCTGGATGAACGCCTCGACGACGTCCTTCACGTGGCACGCCAGTAGGCGACGGATGTTGCGCGAGTACAGGTGCATGAACATCGCGAGCCCCCACTCTTCCAGCTGGCGCCACGCGACGTGCGGGTTCGACGACGTCTGCAGCGCGTCTTCCTCCTGGCTCTTGGTGCTCTCCTGGATGTACGGGTCGAAGCCCGACGCCTGGTACACGCGCGGCACCATGGACGCGTTGCCGTAGATCCCGTATCCGTCGTTCTGGAACGTCGCGCCGACGCCGAACGTCGAGGACTGCTGGAGCGATTCTTCGTCCTCGCGCTTCTTCTGCGCCTGCTGGAGCTTGCGCAGGTACGCCTTCCCGTCCTCCACGGGCTTCACTGGCGCGGGGTCAAAGAACGATCGCTGCTTGATGGCCGCGGCAGTCGAGCTCTTCTTCGTCGACGGCGAGATCGAGCGCAGGTTCTTCAGGTTCATCACCTCGTTCACTGTTGTGTGCACAGACAAGCACAATACATAATAACAACAAGTTGTGTCAGAGATACAGGATCGTAGCATCAGCCATTTAACAGCAGCAGCAGCAGTCGTCAAAGGGTGCGTAATGGCACGTACAGGCAGTCGCGCGATCCACTGGTTCCGGACTCGCTGGAGCGCTCTTCCCCAAGCCCAAGTACTGAAATCGCAACAAGACACAAACAATAACAGAGAGACCAGTGTCGGCATACGCTCTTACATACCACACGACAAACAATAGAATACGCGGCAAATGTACCCTGTCGTTGAACTCGCGCAGCAGCTCTTCGCCCTGCACCTGCGCGCACTTGAGCGCCAGGATCCCAGAAAGCACCCACACTCCCTGCGCTGTAATACACAGAAAGTCACGCAGACAGATAAAAGGTGTACAGCGTTAGTTTTATACACATCAGCACAGCTTGATGAGCACAATACTGCCATCATCTCGTACCGCCCAGCGCCAGCAGACTCGGCAGGATGCTGCTGCTCCACTCGCCGTTGAGCACTTTCCAGGGCGACGGCAGCGCGAGCCCGAGCACCACGAACGCGAAGAACGCGCCCGAGCCGAGCGCCGTGCTGTACGTTGCGCGCTGCTTCTCGCGGATCGCGCGCGCCTCCATGGCCTCGAGCGCGTGCGCAGACTCCACCATCACTTCTTGGCTGTTTATCTCACTTTGAAATCCGGCTGCTGTTTGCTTTCCAGTGGAAATGGCGCGCCAACCACACTGGCAAAAAGCAGGGTCGAATTGGCATACAAAAATCGAGCTTGATTTGCGATGTGTATACCAAACCCTTCATAGATTGCGAAGTGTACTTTCAGTTTTTGTATTTCCCTGTTTAAAGATCTCCCCTTCCCCTGTTTGAAGAATAATGATGTTTTTCAAACAGCGATTCTATCGGAAATTGTTTCATGAAACAAACCTTCTTATTTCAATATTATAAACGATATTGAAGATAAGAAGGTTGATACTTTGATTCATTATAAAAAGGTTTTAGGTCATTATCAAATGTCTTTAATTTTGAGTAGTTCTTTATGAGGGTTTAATCCCTTCATCAATGACTTGAAACAATTCGAATCACTGAGCTACGTTAGATAGAGTTCTTCGTGATAATTAAAAGGCTAAAATTAACATGCGGTTTTAGAAAAGCATTTTGGCTCGATTCGGCTCGGTTTGGCTGGCTGTCGAATCTGACGCTTTTTGCTAACGAAAAAGCTCACATCTCGAAAACGCGTGGCAAACCTCGTCGACAAGCCTGGAAGCTAGCTCATCGAGTGCCGCTCGCTCCCATGAACGGCTTCGACTCGTTCTTCCCGAGCAGCGGGACGCCGCGCAACCCGTACCGCCATGCGGACTACCGCCGCCCGCGGCCGCCGCAGTCCAAGCAGGACCGCTTCTACGTCGTGGTCGGCACGCTCGTGTGCTTCGCGCTCTTCCTCTTCTGGCAGGGCATGCCGAACGCTCCGGGTGGCAGTGGGGGAGCCCCGCTCTCGATCGACTCGCAGGCCGCAGCTGCTGCCGCCGCGCTCTCTGGCGGGAATGGCGCTGCAGTAGCAGCAGTAGCACCAGTAGCAACGCCACGATCCAGACCGAGACTCAAAGGCGCGGCTCCGTCGCTGTCCACGACGCCGCTGAGCTTCAAGGTGATGACGTTCAACCTGCGCTTCGCCGGAGGCAACGACGGATGGAACAGCTGGCGGTACCGAAAGGACCACGTCGCGGAGATCATCAACCGCTACCACCCGGTGCTCATGGGCACGCAGGAAGGGCTGAAGGACCAGCTCGCGGAGCTCGCGTCGCTGCTGGAGCACCCGTACGCGCGCTTCGGTGTCGAGCGCGAGGAGAACGGCGAGTTTGAGCAGATCTTCTACGACACGAGCGTGCTGGAGAAGCTGGACGACGGTGACTTCTGGCTCTCGGAGACCCCGGACACGTTCGGCACGAAAGGCTGGGACGCCGCGTGCGTGCGGCTCGTGACGTGGGGCAAGTTCCGCGTCAAGGCGACCAAGCAGGAGCTCTTCTTCTTCAACACGCAGCTGGACCACGTGGGACCGAACTCGCGCGCACAGGGCTCGCGCTTGCTGTGGCACCGCATCAAGGAGATCGCCAAGTCGGCGCCGCTGTTCCTCGTGGGCGACTTCAACACGTACCGCCACACGGAGACGTACAGCTACTTCACGAAAGAGGCGGACGGCCCCAAGCTGCTCGAGGCGTGGCCCGAGTCCGAGGAGAAGATCGGCAAGGTCTCGTACACGTACCACGGCTGGGCGGGCGTGGACAACGACGGCGAGCGCGGTGCCGTGGTCGCGGCGAACCACATCGACTGGATCTTCTACCGTCCGCAGATGAAAGTGCTGTCCACGGAGGTGATCACCGAGGCGCGCGATGGACGGTACCCGTCGGACCACTACCCGATCCAGTCCGAGTTCCTGTTCCCGAGCCCCGCTGATCTGCCTCCGCCCTCGCGTTAGGATCGCGTTGGTTGGGGATATCCTGAATAGGGACGTTAGGCTAGGCTCGTGGGGTTCAAAGCTTTTGTTATATACTAGTATCTGTTAGATCTCTTCCTCGTTTCCTAGTTTTCGTCTCTCTAGTTCTCTATGCACTATTCGTATAGCACCTCAGCGGTTTCCCGGGTCCGTGCCGGAGCGCGACCGTGTCGAGCGCCACGCTCTCGTAGCCCCTCGTGAAGTCGCCCAGGATCCGCAGCGACGTGAGCGCCGACAGCACGCTCACGAACTCGCACTGGCTCGGCTGCGTCCAGGACAGGATGATGTTCTTCGGGTCCTTGACCCACCCGGCGAGCTCGTTGAGAGGCAGCCGGAACTGCGTCGTCGTGCCGTCGTACGTGAACACGTAGCTCAGCGGCATGGCGAACGTGATCCCGGCGTTCTGGTTGCACGTGCTGCACTCGAGCACCACGAGGTTGCCGCGGCCAGGCAGGTTGAGGTTCTCCTGGTCGAAGCTCCCTTCCGCGGACGAGAGCACAAAGTCCAGACTGCCACCGTACGCCGACCACTGGTTGCCCAGGAACTTGTCCGGCGCGCTGAAGTACCAGAGCATCGAGTCGTCGCCCGAGCTGTCGCTCTTGCGGTGGATCACGGCGTCCAGTCCGTAGACGTAGTAGCTCAGCAGACGGCCGCGCGAGGTCGGCTGGTAGGTCGGCGACTGCGCGTTGTTGCCGTTGGAGACGACCCGCCAGTTCTCCGCGTCGCGGTCGGACGTGCTGGTCACGAGCCCTTCGTTCGTTGTGATCGTGATGATCGCGTCTTTTGACGTGTCGACGCCATTCGTCATCGTGTAGCGGAACTCGGCGTACTATCGTAGCATCATCACGTCCACACACACACACACAGCAACACGAGAGAGATGTAGGCCATCTGATATAGGCGTGTGATGCATAGCGGAAGTGAATGTATACCTTGGAGTTCAACGGTGGTCCGCCGCAGATCGAGCGCACGAACACGACGCGGTTCTTGGAGCCAGTGACAGCCGTGGGCACCGTCGTGATCGGCGTCGCGTCTTTCTTTGGCTCGTAGCTATAAGACAACCAGTAGACACAGAGCAACAGCCAGTCAGCCAGTCAGACAGACAACCATTCATACGTTTTACAATAGCAGTAGCTGCATGTGACGGACCCGTAGGAGCTGAAGACCTGCGAGAGCTGGTAGAGCTGACCGTTCTGCGGCAGCGACGTGATCGTCGCGGTGAGCTGCGCAATTCACAACAACAGCATCGCGTGTGCGCTTCAGTAACGGTAAGCGCGCCACACATAGTAGCTACAGCGACAGAGTGTCTACCGAGGAGCCATCTTGGTTGAAGCCCTTGAACGTGATCACTTCCTCCTTGCCGGGGTCGACGCGGTACACCAGGTTGCGAGCGATGGGTCTGCAAACAAGCGCAAGCGACACACAAGCATGAAATAAAGAGCTAGTATACAAGCTACAAGCACAAGACGTACACGTCGGCAGCTACATGCACGAGCAGCAGCAGCAGACATGCAACCACGCGCGCCATCTCGCCCTTCGTAAATGAAGCGCGTCGTTTCAAGATGGCGCTTTTCACTTTTTTGGACAAAAGTACCCTAAAGCAGATTGTATATACCTTCTTATAAAATATTTATACGAATATCAATCCAAACATCAAATAAAACAACCCTCAGTGAACCACAGTATTCGATATACAAGGCGAAAAGCTTCTATTCTAGTGGCTGACAGTAATCGCCTGGATGTGGCGGACACTGTTCTGTTCCCTCGTCACGCTCACTATCAAACAGCAACACGCACTCGCAAAGCACCAAGACAGAAGAAGCCCCTTACGTCAGCATGAGCGCCATCTTCACGCCGTCCGAGTCCATCAACTACAACTTCGTGGCGGGCGTCTACGGCTTCTTCAGCGCGCTCTGCCTGCTGCTGCTGGCGCTGCACTTCTACACGCCGCAGGTCGAGGGCTTCTTCATCACGCTGCTGCCCTTCCTGCCCTGCTTCCTCTGGAGCCTCGTGGTGCGCAGCAAGTGGCTCAAGCAGCAGAAGGGAGCGCAGGACGCAGAGAGAGAGGAAGACGGAGAAGCCAAGAAGGACAAGTAAAGCGCCTCCGCTGCTACGTACTGTGCCAGTCACCATGACGACATTCAAGTGAAAGCGCGTCCCAGAGAGCGAGTGGCGCGTGGTGAGTGCGTGAGGTACAGACATTCCGCTCGAGTTTGTATTTGTGGCGTGATTCGGGAATAGATTTCTTTGTTTTTCTTTTGCTTTGCTTGGGTAATGGCGTTTGATGTGTAGTGTTGCTGTGCAGAACGTTGTCGTATGGCTCACTACTGTACCAGCTCAGCTCTTGTTGTCCGTGCGTGTGGTGGGACCCCAGCGTTGAAGATTCAAGGATGATGACGTCTGGGCATTCATGCGGCAGCTGCTTTGGAAAACGGCTGGAGCGCTTGGAGACTTTGAGCTACGTCACGTGCTGCTGTTGGTGCTGAAGGTTCGAGTTCGATGCGCGCGAGCAGCGCTTGGAGGATATCTGAGTACGTGGCGCTACGCTCCGTCCCACTGCGTTTCTGACTCTCCCCGCCGTGCTCAGATTTCTCCTGTCTGGCAGGCTCTCCATTCGACAGCAGCAGCGCATTCTGGAAGAGCTGCTCAAGAACTGAGGGCTCGAAAGTGATCGTCTCGACGCTCGTTGCGCGCAGCAGCTCCTCCAGCAGCAGTTGCTCGTAGCACTTAAGAGTCCACAGGACCGCAGTCAGCGAATTGAGGGCAACCGCCACGCGCGCAAAGCTCTTCTGGAAGTGCGCGTCGAAGAGCTCCGTCGTGCTCTTGCGGGATTCCAGTCGCACCAGTGTCTCCAAGGTGTTGGTCGCGCTAGATTCAGTCCCAGCATGTAAACAACAATGGTCAGAACCAAGTCACCGACAAGCGAACCACAATGGACAAGCCAGCAAACTCACCGTGCGACCGCTTCGTTGCTGTTCTGCGTACGTGAAACCACCAGCGCGACCTCAAAGAGCCGATCGTACACGCGCTCCATCGTGGTCAAGCGGCCGTGCTGCAAGAAATATGACGACACCGCTTCGCTCCCGCGACCTATCATCCCCATACAAAGATCAACAAAAGCCATGTGAGCCACTGTCCTGGGTTTCATATAGCAAAACAAGGCAGCACTTACGTTCAAGCAGACAAGCGAGATACTGGACCAGTTTCCCCAGAGCGTGCTTCGCGTCGCCGTTCTCGAAGTCCAGGATGTGCTTTGCCGAGACCGTCTCCAGGATGTCGCGGATGTGCGGCAGCAGCGTCCTGTCCAGCGAGCCCTCCATCAAGAGACAGAGCACCTCCATGCCCGTGGCGATCTGCACGGGCGAGACGACGCCACCAGCGACCACCTCCGAGTCGCCTCGAATGCGCGCGAGGATCAGCGACATGTACGTGTCTGGCGCCGCGAATCGCCCGACAAGCTCCGTGACGATCTTGAGCTCATGGGCGATCTCCGGCTCGCGCCAGGCGCGGAGCAGCGTCTGGAGCAGCAGGTGCACGTCGACGGTGGTCGTCTCTTCGCAGTACACGATGATGCTCTTGAGTAGCCGCACAGCGTGACCGCGCGTCTTGGACTGCCAGTTGTCCAGCTCGCGCAGAATCGGTTGAGGAATCGACGAGCGCGAGCGCGGATGTACAAGCGCGTGCCCAGCGACGGGCGAGCGTCGAAAAACGGCGGCGGGAGCCGCTTGTGGTAGTTGTAGCTTGGGTTCTTCCCGTCGACACCGTACTGCTTCATCTCCAGCACTTCCTCGCCGTGCTCTTGTTCGTACCGCGTACCGAGGAACGCGAGCGTTTGCAGCGCATTGTGGGAGATGTCGTCGTTCTCATCACTCACAGCGCTGAGCAAGTACGGCATCAGCCGCGATTCGTGGTCGTAGCGGTCGGGGAGATTCGTGATCCAGTCGCTGATCATGTCGAAGAACGCCTTGCGGACGAGCGGATTGGCGTCCTGGTCCAGCTTGGCAAAGTAGTTCAAGCGGATCTCGGAGGTGTAGAATGCCGAGATGGGGATCACGTTCTCGTCGCGATGTCCGATCAAGTCGACGATCGCTTCGGTCCCGCTGCCCTTGCACTTGTCTCGATTCGGACACGTCACCAGCGCGCGGATCGTGTCGATCGCAGCGATGCGCACGCGCGCCAGTCGGTGGAGAAGCAGATCCTTGGCGGCGCGCACGATCGCGACGCTGAAGTGCTTCATGACAGACACCATGTTGTTGCTGATCGCGCGCAAGATCTCGCAGGCTTTGATGTTGACCTCGTGGAAATTGTCGCGGAGCCCGCTCACGAGGATCACCAAGACGTCAAACATGTACGCGTGCAGGATCGACGACGCGTTGCGGCCGAATGCGTTCTCTGGCAGCGCAGCGAGCAGGTCGAGGAACAGCAGCCGGATCTCTTCCGAAGGCTCCTCAGGCTTGATGCGCGAGACCTGGTCCTCCTCGACGAAGATGCGGCCGCACTGGAACGCGTCGTGCAAGAACTGGTCGCGCGTGAACTGCTGGTTCTCCTCGTCGTAGCCGTACTGACTGTTGATGCGGTTCGTGATCGCTGGCATCAAGTAGGGGATGAAGCGCAGCAAGTCTTGCTCTCGTGCGATGAACAGCGTCACGACACGGATGCAAACGTCGCGGACCTTCTCCACCGGGTCGTTGAAGCGCTTGAAGAGCGGCTTGGCGATCTCGCCGAAAGTCGAGTCGTCGTCGGGTTCTTGCTCTTCGACCAGATTCGTCTCTGATGAAAGGACAGTGACCTTCTCACAGGGCTTGAGGAAATTCGCTTCCAGCGCCAGCGCAGCCTTCTTGCGGACGCTGGAGTGCTCATCTGCGAGCCGATTCAGCTCTCTCTGGAGGTTGAACGGCGGAGCACTCGCCTGCTGCTGCTGCTGCTTTGGTGTCCAACGCCGCTGTACTCTGCGCTGCCGTACTTTGCGCACTTGTCTTCTTGACCGCCAAGCCCACTTTTGCTGTGTGGCCACCATCCGCTCTCTTCTTGCCTTTTACCGCTTTCGAAGAGCAGCTCGCGACAGATCTCCTGAGCGATCGGTTGACATCCTCCTGGTGGTGGCTTGGGGTCTCCTGCTGCATCTCCTTCCAGATCGCATCCACGCCTCTCGTGGTCTTGGGACCGCTTTGATTTTCTGCAGAAACAATGAATGGCACAATGTGAAGAGCTGCGAAGAGACGTGTCGCGACCATCACTCTCGCCACGCCCTTTCAAGCATCCTGGTCGAGTTCCGTACGTACTCGCACAAGTACGTAAAATTACTGCGGGTGTATTTGTTGTAGATGACAGCGTTATGAATGTGTGGTTCTGGTTTACTGTGAAACCTTTGTTACAAACGCCACTGAACAAACGCCAATGACTGACTCAAGATTTCAAACAGTCGTCGCCAACAAAGGCACCAGTTTCAACTTGCTTTGACTTTGTTATTGGTGCGTGCAAGTCTTCATGCATGGCTTCACTGCGTAGCTTGAATTGTCTTGTCCTTGTTGCTCCCGTATCAGTGCTAATGAAGAATGTGTGCTTGGCACAGGTCGACATGTAAAATGTAAAGTGTGGGGTGGTACGTTGACGCCGAGATCCTCTCGGAGCTGACTCACTCTGGAATCACTCGGGATGGGCTGGCGCAGGAAGGAGGGATGGAGGAGCTCTTGGTTTCTGCCACCACCTCTTCACCGCGCGTAAAGGACTGTCCCGATACAGAGAGATAGGGTCTCAATCGTCTCAATCGGAGCTGTTGCACCCAAAGACCTGCTCCATTTGCACCATGACAAGCGGGGTTGTTAGACCAAGCAATCCATATTAATAGTAGCCGCAGACCTGAGCACACAAGTGACCCTCTCTCACCTCGAGCGTCAGGTTGTTGCTTGTCAC
>JAADVK010000668.1:0-19043 GCA_023334975.1 Globisporangium sylvaticum | reverse complement strand
GCGGTGTCACTGCCACCAATTGGAAGCGGCGTGAGGAGGTCCTCCTCGAAAGCATCCATTTCCGCGAGGAACGCGGCAATCTCGTCCTGCGCGCCGAGCCCCTCCTCCTGGTGCTGGCTGAGCCCCTCTTGTCGCTGCTGGTGGTTGTAGTGCTGGTACTTGTCAGTTGTGAGCGAAGTGGTGGCGCACCAGTGGTTCGCGTCTCTCTCCGTGCTCGAGTTGCGCTCACCGTAGAAGAGCGAGTCGAGCTCCAGCACGTCGAGCGGGTCCATGAACTCGAGCGGGTCCATGAACTCGAGCGGGTCCGTGAACTCGAGCGGATCGACTGTAGTAGCAGGCGCGGCCTCTGCTGCTGCAGGCGCGTACGGGGGCGGGGTCGTCATCGCGAGCGCTGCGAGGTCACTTTGGATTGGAATACTTGAAAATGCGGAATGGACCAACGTACTACGCACGGTGCTGATGGGATGAATTTTCACACAAATGAAACCATAATTTGTGGTGGAAAGATATTGCGTGCATATCCTTGTGCAAATACCGTTTATAACAGGTATAGTAATGTATAAAGGCCATTTAATGTTGAATTTGTATGCCGCAGTAATAAAGAGTTTATATTCACTACAAGTGAAAGTGGGAGTAGTCGCAAATCCCATCACTGGCACCTGGACTAATCATTACTTCAGCAGTCATCAACATTCGGGTGCGAACTCTACCGTATCCTTCTCGCAATGAAGTACCCTAAGATGCTGTAATTGTGTCAATACCTACCTTGTTTTACTCGCTTTCTCGTTTGAGAGCAGGAGTACAACTGACTACAAGCACAATAGCAGCTTTACGGACTCAATTTAGTATTATAAAGACAACCTGAGACGGAAGTTTGAGGTCTTCCTCTGCATGAGGTCTATTGGCATTTTGCCGTGATGAATACAATACCCTGCATAAGACTATTCCTTTGACAATTCCATGGGTACACTAGCAATAGTATACCGCAGAACCCGTTATTATTAACTCCATAAAACTCGTTAAATTGCAAAAAAGAGCCAGCTTGGCGATGATTTTACGTCGACGTTTGTCTTCCAAAGTGCGTGTTTCCAAAGGAAAAAGTGATATTTGCATGTGTTGGATTTCCCATTTCGCGTCAATCAGCAGGATGTCTCCCACTCCATGTAACTACTTAACTTGTGCATCGCGCTCGCTCTCCCTGCTCGCGTTCTCCAGGCTGCCCTTACATATCGCTGATGAAGACTTGCCTTCAGGTCTCGCTTGAGCAGCTGGAAGCCACTGCTTGCTCGCAAAGTCGACAATTGAGTGAATTCCACCTGAAAGACCCCAGACCCCCCTTCTCCAACACTTCGAGGAGCCACGTAGTAAAACTAGATGACTCGATAACTTGGCCTCATTGCGTTAACGTTATCTTCTTGTTCGTCTAGGGTTTGTCATGCACATGTCTAATTCTCTACTGTAGTCGCAGCACACAGCAACCTGGTGAATTCTCTCATAAATACTTGTCGAGGAGCATGTTCTCGACCATCTGGAAGCGCGCGGCGATCAGTTGCTGGTACGTCGGGATCACGAGCTCCACGAGCTGCTGCACTTGGGACGGCACGTCCATCATGCGCTCGTCGCTCAGCCCCGGCTTCATGCGCACGCAGATCTGGATGTGGCACAGTCCTGAGTCGCCTCCCGTGGGACCACTAGGCATTGGCTGGATCAACCCCCAGCCATTTTCACGCACGGGCACACTTCTCGCGTCCTTAGACTGCTCGGTGAGCTCGCACGGCCACTCGGCCGTGCCTTCCCAGCAGATCACCATCCGGTTCTTGCTCAGGAACCGCTTGAACACGATCCGGATGGGGATATGCACCTCGCGAGTGGCATCCAGTGGCGCCGAGATCGTCTTCTTGACCAGGAGGACGTCGTCGTCTTTTGGCAGAATCTGATCGATATAAGAGGGGAAGTTATCAGTTCCCAGTGAAAGTATTAGAATCATCCATCCATGCATCCTGGACGCGTACCTCCGTGAGTCCGCCATTGGCACCAGTGACCGAGTCAGCCCTCACGATGCGCCAGCTCGCCTCGCAGACCGACTTAAAGTTGAACGGCAGGATCTTCTCGTCGCGGAACTGGAGCGTCGCGAGTCGGTCGGCGTCGTTGACGATCACCTGAGCGTCTTGAGAGGCCACTTTCGCGTTTACCAGGCTCTTATTCGCAAACACCTCGTCCAGCTGCGTGTAGATCGTGTCGATTTTGCCCGCGAGCGCTTCGTAGAACGCGACGTAATCCGAGTTGGTGACTGGCATCTGCTTCTCGAGTTTCTCGGTCGTGACCCAACTGGAAGACTGTAACACCATCAGTACCATAAAAGAGTACATTGAGCCCACACAAAATTTAATGCGAGGGCAGTGAAGACAGCGACGCTTCGTGTGATTTGTACGTACCTCCGTTTCGTTCTGCTGCTTGCCGAGCGTGGTTCCGAACTCGTTCGTGAACTTGAGCTGCGCCTCCACGGTCTTGCGAAGCTGTCGATTCGTCTCCAGCGCCACGACGCCCACTGCTTTGCTGTCGCCCTTAGTCGACGATGTGACCGAAAAGGCGGTCGATGTCATTGGCCCCGCATTGTGGTGATACCCCGACGCCTGCTTCCTGCTTTGTGTCGCGGCGCTGGACTTGAGCTTCTTGATTTCGCGCTCCAAGCTCTCCGCCGTGCCTCGCAGCGTGTCGATCTCCTCCTTGGCGCGGATCCGGCGCTTCGGCTTCTCCTTTCGCGGCGGCTCCATCGCGAACGCCAGCGCGCGCTTTTGTGCAAACAGCGAGAACGCCGACGCGATCGCTTCGTTGCTGTTCGTCTCGAGTTGGATGACAGGAGGCATGACGACAGGAGGAGCAGGGATGACAGGCAACGCGCTGCTAACCCCACCATCGTCGCGAAGCGCCTGTGTTATTGCTGCGGGGTTCGTGTCGTCATTGGCGTTGCTGGTGGCAGTACTGCTGCTGTTGCAGCTGCGGCTTGGAGCTGGCGCGCTCGCCAGCAGATCGATGCTGCTGCTGCTGCGAGTGCTGCCACTCCTGTCGTCATGGAGCGGCCGGAGGTCCTGATCGAACGCGTCCATCTCCGCGAGAAACGCCGCGAGCGCGGCCTGCGCGTCGAGCGGCGCGACGCTCTCGCGCGAGGATACGGTCACCTCGCCTCGCGGCGTGGGCGACAGCAGCGACTCGAGCACAAACGCGTCGAACGGGTCCATCATCGGATCTCCTCGAGCGACTACACCAGGTGCATGTGCTGCTACAGCTGCTGCTGGTAATGCTGCTGATGAGTATTCGGGCAGTCGCGCTTCGGTGGGGGAGGTGGCGGCGGCGGCACCGCTCGCAGGAGGCGCCATTCTCGCGGCGAACAAGGCGGCGTGTATCGGGAGTGGAGTGGGGCAATTGGCAGTTGGAATGGCGATGGGGAGATGCGAAAACCTCAGAAACAAACGGGCATACTGTATTTTCTGTGGTTTTGAGTTTTGTGTTTTGAAAAGGTTGTTTACTAGTAAAAGAAAGTTTAAATGATGATGTTGATAAAAAGTTTACTAAAGAGAGGTGTAGGTGTGAGCTGAAGCGAAGGAATGATCACGCACAGAAATGTGTACTTAGCGGCGTGAGGTTCTGGTCTCATCATCTGCGACCATCGGATGTGAACTTAGGGGACAGCGAACTTGCAGTTAAGTGGCATGCCTGGTCACTTCTGTTTCACAATCACCGATTGATGCGCCTGGAATTCGCGGTGACACTTCCCAGCGTGTGCGCGCGCGAAAGCCCAAGGGCCATTTCTGTCATCTTTCAGCTACAACCTTCAATTGAAAAAGATACATCCAAAACCAACTAACAACACCTTTCTGAATCAGGATGCGTCCGGGGAACATCAAAACTGCTGCGTCAATCATGCGACGCTTGTGACGACACTTTTTCAAATCCCATTTGCCTGTTGTATGCAGTCGTGCAACTTGATCTTTGGATGGAGGCACCTCCATCATGGTCATGATGGGTGAGACGAACTGAGAAAACAAATGTGCGGCGCGCGCTCTCGAGCAGCCCCCGCCTGATACATAACCTGAGTTGTCAAACCTCTGAAGTCGACACCGCCATCTGAGAAT
This sequence comes from Globisporangium sylvaticum, assembly GCA_023334975.1. Taxonomy (NCBI): domain Eukaryota; phylum Oomycota; class Peronosporomycetes; order Pythiales; family Pythiaceae; genus Globisporangium; species Globisporangium sylvaticum. The sequence goes on along the minus strand of JAADVK010000668.1, from coordinate 14,910 downwards.
TCCACTCTTGTGTCGCTTTCGAGAGTCAGACCAAAGTATCCATCATTTCACATTCTCGCGAAATACTCTGTTAAATCACAAATAATCTATGTTTGATACTATTTATTATTCCATAAAATCTCTATACAACAACCTACTCATTTTGAGAGGCAATCTATAAAATTGTTGACCCGCGATTTTTGCCATAATCATGATCGCAACGCCGATACGAAATGAATGGCAACACCAAGAAGCTACGTTCAGAAGTCTTGTGATGAAGCACCGGTAGCCGCAGTCCAAGGCATAAGAGGCAGAGAAAGAGAAAGAGAAGGCGAGAAAAGAACTCAGAGAGAAGCTCAATGGACCCCCCGGTCGCTGCGTTGGTGGCGGCATCGACAGTATCCTCCATCGACCACCTGCTGCTCTTCGACGACTTTGACCAGCAGCACGACGGAGGCGCAGAGGCGTTCACACCATCGGTTGCCGCCTCGAACGGCCTGTCGGTCCCTGCCCACGAGGCGCTCATGGCGTTCCTCGCAGAGATGGAGGCACTCGACCGAGACGAAGAAGAAGGAGGAGGAGAGCAGCAGAGCAACGGAGGCAATAGCAGTGATACGGAGACCAGCGAGAGTGTACCTGAGACCATCAGTGCCACGAAAGGCATTCCTGGAGTAGAATTTGGGGTCGCTGAAGAGGAGCATACTCTGGAGCAGAAGTCAAAGCAGTCACCAGCTACACGACGAGGACGCCGCAAGACGGAGCCGTCTGCACGTAAACCCGAGAAGAAGCGCATCAGGGCCAAGCAGGAGATCGACATGCTGCGCGAGGACGCCGCAGCGCTGCAGCGCCAACTGGAGACGATAAAATCGACCGCGACGGAGAAGCAGGCGCGGGAGGCTGAACGAGAGGCGGTCTTGGCGGAGACCAGCGCTGCTGCGCCAGAGGCCAAGAAACCCAAGCTCCGACACGCTAGCGCCGTGGAGCAGAACCGGCAGCTCCGGAAACTGGTCAAGACCCAGCTACGGTATGCGAAACAGATTGAAAGCGTGCTGATGGGCAAGAGCCACGACGACGAGGTAATTGAAAGCGCTGTGCTGTGCTATTGCGGATTGTCTCCGTTTACTGATTGTGGTGTGGTTTATCCTGACTTCATAGGCGCATAGCATCTTGATCTCCGACAACGCCGTCACGCAGACGCCACTTAGCAAAGCCGACTTGGTCGTGTTCTACGAAGCGCTCACTGGCAAACTGGACTCGCTCTACGCACAGCTGGACGACGTGTTTGCCGACGCCGAGTGCCAAAACCCTCAAAAGGGGGAGTTTAACGACGTGAAACTGGTCATCGACACCAGGAAACACGTGACGCTGCAGCTGCGAGACGTGAAGACCCTGCCGTTCAGCTTTGATACAATGAAGGACGTGTCTTGGCGGTTCCTGAAAGCTCAGAGCGTGAAAGCTGGTGACGGAGCCGACGAGGTTCGTTGTGTTGAAGGGTTCCTAGCTAGTCATTTTGCACACTGCTAACATTCGTGAACCATTTTCAATGTGTCCATAGTTCTTGGCTGCAGATGACGACGTGATGCTGATGCGACGAGGGCTGACGGTGCAACTGGAGGAAGGTCAACCAGAGGTCGAGATTCCGACGCGCTCAGTGAGCAAGCGGTTCATGAGCAAGGACCGCATGGTGTTCTGTTGGGACGGCACGACCGACTGGCCGATTCCGCCAAAAGCCGGCAAGCCAGGGCCGCAGAGTGTGCCTCTGCGCGAGAAGGGCTGGGCCGTGATCAAACCCGTGCCTGGAACCACTGGGCTATGCACCACTCAGATGTGCATCCTCATGACGCCTGGAGTGGCAGACGAGCGGATGTATGCGCAAGTCACGCGACAGGAGATCGAAGAAGGCATGACCAAGTTCGTCATCCCGACGTACCAGCAACTCTTCGTCTCGCGGTACCAGATGCTCGAGAACATGCTCTTGGATGAGCAGAAGCGATGATGTTGCGAGCTACTTGGAAATACTATATTGTATTCAACGAAAGCGGATTGGGGATCAGCAACGCACCTCTGAAGATCCCAAGCAAAATCCAGCCATTGGCATAAGATGCTCACTTGATCAGAGCACAGCGTCGCCCTCACAAGGGTGTTCAAAGTACAGAGAGCAGAGATGAGGATGCTGTTTTTGTATTCGACTCCTGAGTCGAGGGTCATCACCGCCAGAAGGCAAAACTAGATCTTCGACACCGTGTTCTCCGTCACTCGCGTGTAAACTTAACAAGTAGAGAACAAACCCCGACTCATTTTATCGCTCTTGAGCAAATCATATTCAGTACTTTGAAGTTTTCATCTCTATATAACTCAGAAAAACTTGTGAAAGTCTTGCAGGCTCTGAGGAACGCTCTGTGAGCCTCGTTTTTCACTGTAACGCTCCATGTTTCAACGCTTCTGCTCGTCCAGGAGCATGTTCTCCACCATCTGATACCGCGAGACGAAGAGCTGCTGGTACGTCGGGACGACAGTTTTGGTGATCCCCTCTTCGATCTCTTCCTTCGTTGCCATCGCGAGCATCCGCTTATCTGAGACCCCGGGCGTCATGAGGAGACACATCTGCATGGAGCTCAGTCCCGGGTTTCCAGGTACAGGCTTGATCACCGCCCAGCCTTTCTCGCGCAACGAGATGCTCTGCTGATCTTTCGAAGCCTGCGGTGGCGCGGGCCAGTCGGTCGTGCCATCCCAGCAGAACACCATGCGATCTTTGCTCAAGAACCGCTTACTGACAGCGCGCATCGGGATTTCCACCTCTGGTGCACCTTTCTCCAGCTGCACCTTCAACCCTCTTCGCATCAGCATCACGTCCTCGTCTGCTACGAGAAGCTACACATAAGTATCGAAAGACAGGTTCGACGAGTTAGATGAATCATATCAATGCCAGTGGTAACTTTGTCGCAGCAAATACACATACCTCATCAGCTCCGTCGCCTTCTTTCACGCTCTGCGCTTTCAAGATCCGCCACGTCACGTCCTTCACGGACTCAAAGCCAAACGGCAGGGTCCTCACGTCGCGCAGCTGCAGCGTAGCGTGCTTGTCGTCGTCGACGACGAGCTTGACGTCGTTGAAATCTGACGCCCCTTTGGGGTCCATGTCGGCGAACGCGTCATCCAATTGCGTGTAGAGCGTGTCGAGTTTGCCCGTCATCGCTTCGTAGAACACGACCAAGTCGGCCTTGCTCAGCGGGACGTGCGTGATCGCGTTGTCCGATATGAAGATGTTTCGGTCCTGCACATCACCCAACCAATGTCATAGTCAGTCCAACTGCGATTTCCACCAATGTCATTAGTAGCATACGATAAACTGTAGCTCTCCCTGTACAGTACCTCTTCGTCGTTGCTCTGGCTCGTGAGCAGGTTCTCAATCTGCTTGGCATAGCGCAGCTGGGTCTTGACCATTTTCCGCAGCTGCCGGTTCTGCTCCACGGCGCCGGCGTGTCGGAGTTTGGTTTTCTTGCGCTTGATGGCGCTGTCTTCTTGTTTCCCAGCATCCTCAGCCTCCCGCTTCTGCTTGTTTGTGGCGTTGGACTGCAGCATCTCCAGTCGACGCTGTAGCGCAACAGTATCCTCGCGCAGCATGTCGATCTCGTGCTTGGCGCGGATGCGCTTCTTCTTCTTCACGGGGTTGGCTGCTGTGGCTGTGGCGGTGGCTGTGATGGTAGGTCTGGGCTCAGCCGACTGTGCCTCTATTTGTATCGGTTGATCTTTCCCCGCCACGACTGCCACCTCATCGTCAGGATCACCATGTGTTCCATCTTTCTCTGTTGCCGTTGATATCTCACTGGTGGTAGTGCTCGCGCTCGCGCTTGCGGTCTCCGTGTCGCTGCTGTACGTCATGCTGCTGGTGACGCTCTCCTGTCCATCGTCGTCGTTATCTCGGTCGAGCGCGTCCATCTCGGCGAGGAACGCCATGAGCGCGTCGTGCGCCGGGATCGACGCGCTGCTCAGCGTCGCACCGAGCGGCGTGAACGGTAGCGCCGCCGCCGCCGCGTCGTCCCCAAACGCGTCGAAGAAGAGCAGCTGGTCGATCAGCGAGAACGAGGACGCCGCTGCTGTTGAAGGCAGCGCCTGAGGCTCGTGGAGGGAGGAGGAGGAGGGCGTGGCCATCGCAGTCACGGGCGGATCCATGTGCGTCCGTCGTCTAACTGCGCGCGTCTTCTTCTCGTTGGTCTTCTTCTCGGCGTAAGCGTGAATGATGTTGCGCGGGTCTTCACTGGCGTGTCATCATCATCATCATCACTTGGCAGCGAATGCTGCTGAAGTTGTTGTTTTGACGAGTGTCCTCTCGTAATGACAGTACTGGTTTTGGAAGGTTTTTGGAAATGATTGTGATTGAGGTTTAAATATATTGTATATAAAAAGGTAAATATCAGAGGCAGAGCGTCAGACTTCCAGGAGACGAGCACATTCAGAGGATTTGACAAATGGGGCAGACTGTCTCACCTGGTTGTCTGTTTACAGTAGATGCTAGGTTAAGTAAGGTAAGAACGAGTTCAGGGGTTCTTTTGGTTGAAGTTTCAACTTGAACGGGTGATTGTGCGAGGCAACCAGTTTGCACCAACCAACCAGGGCAACCATGTCACACAAATCGCAAACTAAAGCTCCCTCATTCTCTTGACTCCGACCCGGTCCGCCTTCGCCGTTTGCTTTGCTGCACTCTGCGACGATTGAGGTACTCTACCCCACCACTAGATACAGTAGTACGCTCCCTCCACCACTTTCTCATTCGATTGCATGGAAAACCTGGAAGTGATATTTCAAAGCGCATCGTTCAGAGATGGTTATTCTTCTTGGAAAAGAAGGCATCGATCTTATTCTAGTGCCTGACGACCAAACTATCCCGTGGTGCTCCATCGCGAACACCACCGGCTTCGCTGGTTGTTTATCTACGACTTGTACTACAGCAGTCCGGCATTCGAGACGCCCTTGCGAGAACTTGCGACCTGCCATCTTTCACAGCTCCTGCTCGTCCAACAACATGTTCTCGACCATCTGGTAGCGCGAAGCGAAGAGCTGCTGGTACGTTGGGACGACAAACTTGTTGATCTTGTCCTTGATGTCTTCCTTCGTGACCACCTCCAGCATTCTTGTGTCCGAGTGCTCCGGGGTCATGAGGATGCACATCTGCATGGTGCTGAGCCCAGGATTTCCGGGTACAGGCTTGATCACCGCCCAGCCCTTCTTCCGTAGGTGCACGTACTGCGGGTCTATGTGCTCGGATTTCGGTGGCGCTGGCCAGTCGGTCGTGCCGTCCCAGCAGAACACCATGTGATCTTTGCTCAGGAACCGTTTGCTCACGGCGCGCATCGGGATCTCGACCTCTGGGTCGCCTTCTTCGAGCTGCACAGTCAGCGCTCTTCGCATCAGCATCACATCTTCGTCTGTAACGAGAAGCTGGGTATTGGCGGAATGGGGTTCTCAGTGTTAGGCGGTGCCCATATACGAATTTCGATCTCTGTAGCTTCACCACGTACCTCATCCGCACCTTCGCCCTGTTTCACACTCTGGGCTTCCAAGATCCGCCACGTCACATCCTTCACGGACTCAAAGTCAAACGGCAGGGTCTTCACGTCCCGAAGCTGCAGCGTCGCGTAATTGCTGTCATCCACGACGAGCTTCACGTCGCTGAACTGCTGAGACTCTTGCAGGTTCGCGTCGGCAAACACGCTGTCCAGCTGCGCGTACAGTGCGTCGAGTTTGCCCGTTAACGCTCCGTAGAACACGATCACGTCGGCTTTGCTCAGTGGCGTTTGCGCGACGGCGTTGTCGGAGATCAAGATACTTCGCTCCTGAGCATACAGTCAGTCAAAGTACACAAACAACAGCCAAGCTTCAGCAACAATTCCATCCACGCAATCAGCGAAATTCCTTCGTACCTCTCCATCTGAGCTCTTGCTCATGAGCAGTTTCTCGATCTGTTTCGCATACCGCAGCTGGGTCTTGACCAATTTCCGAAGCTGCCGGTTCTGCTCCACTGCGCCGACGTGGCGGAGCTTGGGTTTCTTGGTCTTTGACTCGGCGGCAGCGAAGGCATTCGAGACTGAGTGTCGTCCAGCCTCCCGTTTTGGTTTTGGCGGCGCAGTGGACTGTAGCAAGTCAAGTTGGCGCTGGAGCACCACGGTGTCCTCTCGCAGCATGTCGATCTCGTGCTTGGCGCGGATGCGCTTCTTCTTCTTCACGGGGTTGGCTGCTGTAGTGGTGGTGGTGGTGGTGGTGATGGTGGCGGTGGAGACCGCGGTACCGGACGACACTGCAGCACCAAGTTTGGTCTTGCGAGCACCTCGTCTCGCTGCTGCTTCATCTTGCTGCTGTGGCATCAAACTTTCCGTTTCTTCTACAGCGTTGATCACGATCCTTTCTCCGAGACTCGGTGCGCCTTCCGCTGTTGTCGCTGGTTCTGTAGTCTCCTCTGAAGTCGAGGTTTCAATTGTCTCCGAGTCGCTGCTACTGCAACTGGCGCCGTCGCTGCTCTGCTGTTCTTCCTGCTCGTTGTCCCGATCGTCGAGCGCGTCCATCTCTGTGAGGAACGCCATGAGCGCGTCGTGCGCGGGGATCGACGCGCTGCTACGAGTCGCTCCAAGCGGCGTAAACGGTGGCGCCTGCCCCCCGAACGCGTCGAAGAAGAGCAGCTGGTCGATCAAAGAAGAAGACGACGACGAGGAGAGTGGTGGTGGTGGTGATGACGCCACTGAGCCTGCAGGTGCTGCTGCTGCGGGTGCTTGAGGCTCGTGGAGAGAGGTGGCGGACGCCGCCTCCGCCATCGCCGCCACCGGAGGATTCATGGCTCTGTGTCTGAGGGTATTGCGTCTCCCGTCTTGGCGTCTGCGTCAGTGGCGATCGCTCGCTCTCTCGCGAGATCGTAAACCTGGTTTCTCGCTGATGTGGCATCATCACCATTTCGCTGGTGACAACTGTCAGTTGACATCATCAGACCTGATGATGCAGGTTCACAAGCTGCCTCTATAAACGGGTACCTCATTTATAAAGTTTTTTCTCTCAGATAAAATATACGTAGTATATTTTATTTAATAAGATAAATAAGCGTAATGGTTGAAGATGTTGATGCCAAAATCAACTTTGAACCAGAGTTGTTGAGTTAGTGTTGAACACTGTCGTGAGCTCACTCGCCCAACAATCAGGAGTTTGCTCCATTATTGCACTGATGGTGTCCGCGCTCATCGAGTGCTTGCGCAGCTCACCTGCGAGGGCTTGACTCGTCAAACTTGACAACGAAAGTTTTGTTGCACCAACAACATTTTCAAAATTGTCGAATGCAGGAGAACCAATTTCAAGCGATTTTTCGTGTCGAGTCAACGTGCAGGCAGGTGAAGGGCCTCGTTAGATGAGCTACTTGCTGGCAAACCGCACCCGATTCAGGATTCCTCGGAGAGTTGAACGCGCCGATGAAGAGCAAGGGTCGCACTTGTCTACCTCAACAGCAGAGCGCAACGTCAGGTACATATGTTCGACACAACTGTTTAGCACTGTGAAGATCCGCCCAGTGAAAAAAGATGCTGCATGGCCACTCGAGACTTTCGTCGAGTTGCGAATGTTATTGATGCTATTAACGCATCGGCGAGTACCGATGGGGATGGAGACGCGTTCCCACCTCTGGATGCAGAGTCAAGCGGAGTCTGTTGCTCAGGTGCGTCGCATTTTCACATCCGATAATGCGATCAGCCAGACTCTGTTGGGTAAAGCTGGTTACGATGAAATAACGAAAAAAACGAGATCACCAAGCTCGGCATCCCAACGCAGAAGCAGCTTTTCATATTGCGATACCAGATGGTCGAGAATATGGTCCTGGATGAACAGAAGCACGGGGTTGAAGTCTGACGTAACACCTTGCAATTCAAGTTGGGCATCCATCCATTGTATTCGGTTTCGGTCGTTTACGTACTTGTGCACTTTGTCTTTATTCCACTCTACAGTGCGTATGCCGCTTCAAGTCCTCCGGTCCTCTCGTGATGGAAAACACTCAGTGAGGCAAAAGCAAGCAACCAACAGCCAGCGACCACCCTAGAAATTGAAGTGGAACGAGCCACCACCACGCTGTCGGAAGAAGTTGGCGTTGCCGAACGGGTTGCCGCGCTGGAACGGATCGTTCTCATGGCTCTGGCCGTTCCCTGTCACGTCCTCGCCGCGGTCGTACTTGGCGCGCGTCTCCTCGTTCGATAGGATCTCGTACGCTTCAGCGATGTCGTGGAACTTCTTGTTCACTTCCTCGCGCTCGCGGTCTTCCTTGTCGGCATGCTTGTCCGGGTGCCACTCCAGCGCCTGCTTGCGGTACGCCTTCTTGATCTCCTTCTGCGACACGTCGCGCGCCACGCCCAGGATCTTGTAGTAGTTCTTGTTCTTGCTCTGCTTCAGCGCAGCCTCGGCCCTGTGCACGGCTTCCTGGTACTCGCGGCTGTTGTCGTCGAGTTCGTACGCACGCTTGGCCTCTCGCACCGCGTCTTCAAACTGCTCGAGACCCAGCAGCGCTTCGCTCAATTTCGCGTGCGCCGCTGCATTGTTGCCATCGATGCGAATTGCGTGGTCGCACGCGGTCTGTGCCTTCGCGTACTGCTTGAGGTGCAGTTGGCTCACGCACAACTGGAAGTACAGTTCTTTGTTCAGCTCGCCGTGCATCGGGTCGACGTCGATCGCCGACTCCCAGTCGCTCACCGCTTCGTCGTACACGCCGCGCGCCATTTCGTCCTCTGCGTTGCCGATGAACTTGAGGAGTTTCTTGAGCTGGCGGTACAATTTCTTGAGCCCCTTGTGCTCCGGGTCCGAGTGCAACCCCTGACGGAAGTGGGTCACCGCCGCCTCGAGCGACTGCTTGTCTCCCAGAGAGTAGAGCACTTCGCCTCGCATCTGCAGCGCGGGGATGTTCGAGGATTCGAGCTTGAGCACAGTGCCGAGGTCTGCGATCGCGTCGTACGGGTTGCGCAGGGAAATGCTCAGCTGCGCTCGCTCCAGGAGCAGCGGCACACTGGACACCGCCGTGTCTTCGATCACTTGTGTCAGGTACGCGTGCGCAGACTGGTAATCACCGTGACTCTGTTGGTTTAAGAAGAGAAACGCACGTCAACCAACTATCCGTCCATCAATGAAGTGCGAAAGCTGTCTGACATCGTCACCTGGGCATTGCCGGCTTCGTCAATGTACGCAGCGCACTGGGTGCTCTTCTCGAGACTCTGCGCGGCAGTCGCATCCGTTGGGAACAGCCTGCAGAATAAAACATAGCAGTTCCATGTCAGTACACCAGCATCCACTCCATAGACCCCTTATAATCAACCCCACAACGTACTCGGCCACTCTCTGGAAGTCGTGCACGGCTTCAGCACACTGTCCGAGCATCATGAGCAGCTTGCCGCGTTGCGAAATGCCCTACAAATCGAGAAAAACACAGCCACAGATGTGCAATAATAATACATACGAAAATGAGTACTGTTGTCATTCCAAGTTGAAGTGCTCTGGTTCGTATCCACTTATGTACCTGCTTGTAGCCTGGGTTCACCGCGAGCGACGACGTAAGGTCCGAGAGCGCGTGCGAGTACTTTCGCTCGCTCAGGTACGCGCGGTAGCGCTGTTAAACAAGCAACATACCCATTCACAAGCCATCAAAAGCACACTGTTAGTCATAAATATGACTCCAGCATCCATAGTTCGCCTTGTAATTCGCTTGTTTACCTTGTAAAAGTTGCGCTCGTTCGTCGGCTCCAGCTCAATCAGCTTCGAAAGCAGCGAGATCGCCTGGTGAACACAATGCAGACAAACACATCAGATCACAAGCATAAACGAAAATCTCTCTCTTGTCTGTTGATATGCCGTCTCTATCGAGCTTCATGTTAGTGTACACGCACGCACTTTCTTCATGTCGCCACCGGCAAACGCGTTCTCCGCGGCCACGCGCACTTTCGACACGCTTTCCTGCGCCTGCACTGGTTGCTGTTCAGTCACAATCACACACACAGCAACAGCGCATATACGACATGTTAGAGACCAATCTCAGGAGCAGCTCACACTATCTACACGACCACCCATGGACACCCATACGCATCTGAACAGACAGACGACCAGGCGCTTCGCATGAGTAGAGTGGAGTACGCACAGTGGTGGATGCGCAGAACGCGCAGAGCGCGAGCGCCGCGAGCCCCAGTGAGCGCATGCTGATCGATCGAGTCGTGAGGCAACTAGCTGTCGATTCGCGTTATGAAATGCAGGCATCCATCCTCACACACAGGAAGTGACTCTGTTCCGAATTTGGTTCTGTCCAAACAAGGGACCGGTTGTGTCCCTCGTTGGAATATTTTGTGCAAAATGTATGAAAACTTTCCAAAACGATCGTCCCGTGTTTAGAGGAATGTAAACTGAGGGACTGCAGTTCGGGACAGCGCGATCTTTAACGTGCGTCCACGTGTCTTTTGACATGAGTTGGACTGAGCGAGAGTGAGCTGGTGAGCGCTGACTGGCTTACAAGTCAACTGACTGGATGCCAACGCATCCACGCTCAACGCCATACGCAACTGGAGTGAAAAATTGAGAGCCTTGGAGATGTGCATGTTGAATGGCTAGCCATTTGCAGCACCCATACCCTCTGCAGTAGATAGAGTACGAAATGGAGAGTGAACTAACGGCCTGCACAATGTGTTTTGCATGAAAACGAGCTGAACGAGAACCAGCCAGCACCTTCTATTCCACGAAGCGTCTGCACTGCATAAGACCAACAGCAACGTGGATCTGAGCTATTTCCAAGTAGTGCAACTGAAAGCAGAACTGGCAACTAAATAATAGCACGTCAGCTTCCTGCCAGCAACCAGGTCAAGATCGATGCACAGCACTGCAAATTGGAAATTGCAAAGTGCGACCAGCTCCAGCAATACGAACTTCGCGAAAAGGAGTACAGTATCCAACATGTTTGAAAATGTGTACCCTATTTTATTATACAAAGTGCAGTACGCACGCTATCGCGTACTATTATGTTTTACGAGTCCTCGTGAAGCTTGAACTTTGTATGGGTCAAATGGAGAAACTTATTGCACACAATAATGGTTTCGCCTTTATATGATAAGAGAATAGCCCGATCCCTTGCTCAAATCAAGTTAAACGGGGAGCCTCTATACATTATAAAAGGCACTCCCCCAATCAATACAAAAAACAAGTCGAACAGGAGAATGCCAATTTCATCCAATCAGACGACTCTATTATTTTAGCCAATCATACAGCTGTGACTTTTTGGGTTGAAAAATGACCTTCCGCTGCTTCCACATCAAAACTCAGGAGTCACACGCCTCAGAATCAAAACCAGAGCAGCTCTTCACGCATCAGCAGCAACAAACAACAGCGAGAATGCTCCAGCTCCAGCCGCCCACAGCCTCAACAGCAGCTCCTGCCGCCTCAGTATCCTCGTCGTCGCTGGGCCTGCAGGTGCTGGCCGTGGAGGAGGTGGCGCGCAACATCCTGCTGCTGCTGGACTTCCGCAGCATCGATGGCGTGCTCGCGAGCATCCAGCGCGACGACGCACTGCGCAGTTACCTGCTGGACGCAGCGCTCTGGAGCGAGCTGGTCGTCAAGCACTTTTGCGGACGCATTCCTTTGGAGCTCCGCTTCCTCGCAGTCCCGCAGCGCGAGCGGTCGTGGAACTGGACCGACACGGAGCGCACGTGCCCCGAGCTGCGCGAGTTTCTGCGCTCGGGCGACGAGAAAGCGCACTTTGACCGCACGGTCACGGTCATTCGCGGCGATATCGGGTACATCAGGGAGATCGGCGGCACGCCCGTGGATGGACTCGGGTTCCCGACGAACTCGCACTTGACGAACCACTACATCGGCGCCGCGGCCGCGATCTTCAAGCGCGCAGGCAACGAGCTCGCGACGTACGTGAGCGACCCGCTGTTTCAAGGCAGACGCGCGACGGGCGAAGCGGTGGTCACGCCGGCGTTCCAGGCGGGCGTGCGCAAGCTCATTCACTGCGTGGGGCCGCGCATCTCGCAGCCCGAGTGCTTCCAGCTGCTCGAGCACACGTACGAGAGCCTCATGAACGCTGTGCTGCGCGAAGACCTCAAGTGCGTGGCGATCGCGTCCATCTCGACGGGCAACATGGGCATCCCCGCGAAAGAAGGAGCGCAGGTGGCGATGCGACTGATCCAGAAGTTCATCCGGAGCACCCACTGGGACGGCTCACTGGGCGTCGTCTGTTATGAGGATGCGATCTTTGACGCCTTTGAAGCGGAGAAGCAGAATGTGCTCAACGCGTTCAACGCGCAGCCGCCGCTCCCAGCGAACGACAAGTTCATCTCTCCGTGGATGCGCCGACAGACTCTGGTGGCGCGTGGTCTCGATCTAAGAAGAAGAGATCAGATTCAGTGAGCAAGCGCTTTGCAAATGGCTACACTTTGTCACGGACAAAGAAATCAACGGACGACAGGAGGCAGATAAGAAAAAGAGGAGAGCAAAGGAACGGCGTGGTGCTGGGACCCATAGTAGTCTCTCGTCTTGAGGCATATATTTCATACACAGGTAAAAACAAAATTATTCATCGATACTGACCAGCAACGGAGCAGCTGGGAGACTTCCTAGTACCCCTGGCTTAACAAATTACATCACAGATTGCTCCGAGAGGTTTCATTGACTTTTCGGTTCCCAATCACGGGTTTCGGCCAATAAAACTACTCCGTCAGTCGCTGAGGGTTAGCGGCCCCTACTGCGAACTCTTCTTGCTTTGCGAGTAGCTCAAGATCGCCTTGCCGACCTATCACGGGGTACTGTTCGAGCATGTGATCACCCATGTCAAAGAGATCGGGGCTGGTAATGACAGCTCAAGTTACGAGATCTTGTTCGCTGGACGGAAATCACAAAAATCACAAACGCCACGAAGACAAACAACGTGAGCCCATCAAACGATGCATAGTACTCGGTTAATTATCCGTTGACCGAGCCAAACGCATCCAGGAGCTTCTGTTTCTGGGCCTGGAATTCTAGGAAGTGCTGTTTGTCGTAGCACACGATGCCGAGCTGTCCGTTCCAGTCGCTCTGGATCGCGAACCGCTGAATCTTGCGAAGTCCCGTTGTCGCAATGTCCGGGGCTGTACTGTTAGGCTCTAGCTGCCGCTGACGGGGGTGGTCAAGAGTACTACCGGAAGAAGGAACCACGACCGCGATGTCCTTTTGCTTTTCTCGCTGCATCACCTGCAAGGCATCCTCAAAGCTGCGGCTGAGCGACTCCCAGGGCGACTCGAGCGCCATTTGCGTATCAATAACGTGGATACGACACCGCACCTGGGCATCCAACATCATCGTCAAGTCGAATCCCGGCGCCAACGCCTTCCCGCCGTTTTTCCGAATGCCAAGTTCACTGGCAGCGGCAGTGAATATGTTGGAGAAATCTGGTTCACGTAAACGCGGCTTGAATGTGTCGTCGCCCATGATGACATCGACGTGCTTGTCAAACCACTCGCGTTTGTGGCTCCACGCCAGGAACCGGACGAGCGATGCGCAGCCGCCACCTACGAGCTTCAAGAGCTTGTCCATCCAGTGGGTTCTCGATGAAGGCGACGTGCAGCGGGTAATTTCGACGATTGTAGCGCTGCTGTCGCTGGCCCAACTGCTTGCTGTCTGATCTACAGATTGGGAGGTTTTGAAATGCGTGTCCAGCATGCACGACCAGAGCGCTTCGTCCTGAAAGATCCGATGTGAACTGGTAGCGACAGCATCGTGACCCCGAGGAGCAGCAGCACCGACTCCGATTTCTCCCAGGAAAATCACGAACGCTTCGACGCTACCGACGTCCAGAAGCCGCGCCACATGATGCGGGACGCCTTCCGTCTGGAACACTCTGGCGACGCGATCGCGCGTGCCCGCTTTACGAAGCAGTCGCTGGCGCTTCTTGTCGCTGCGTCGCTTCTCGCGCGCCGTCTGGGAGCTACTCGCTGGTGGTCTCGTAGTTATCGAGCGCTCGCGCTTCCTCTTGGACGCCGGGTGCATGGTCGTCGTCCAGAGCCACGCGAGCGACTGCTGCTGTGGCGTCGCTTGTGCTGGTGGAGCTACTGCTGGTGGTGGCGGCGGCGGCGGCGTCATCTGGTGTGAGTGCGTGAGCTGCTGCAAGTAGACGAATGAAGAGCACTTTTCGAATGGCAGCAGCAGCAGATGAACCATCTGGGACCTCCGGATCAGAATGCGGGCAGAACGACCCATCCTAGGGGTAGGTTGAACAGCGACAATCACTCCGATCGATTCGTATCTTATAAGTGACATACAAAATGCAGTAAAACACACGTCGCAGATATGTAAGTGATGTGACCCACATAATATGAGTCCCTTATAACATAAGTCGTGTTGTTTATCGAAGTCGCAAAGTGAGCTCAACGCAGGAGACGAATCCGAGTCCTCAAGCAGCTTTTCTGCCTGAGAAATCGGTTCAGTCAGTTGCACCAACTGAACTCCTCGATAGGGTGTTTGACGTTTGCGCATCGACAAACTGGGACATACAGCTTCGACAGGTTAACCCCAGCGCTCTGTTCCACACTTATTAATACTACAGCTATACTGATGAGTACCAGAAGGATTTGCTCCGCATCGACAACATCAACAGCAAACACAAACCCTCGCTTGTATACTTCTTCAACATCTACTTGGACCCAGCAGATCGACGGCCTTCGAATCACGAACCCGCTGCCCCAAATGACGCGAGCACCGCTTCTTTCTGCGCCTTGAACGCCTGGAACGTCTCCTTCCCGTAGCACACGATGCCGACCGTGTCGCTCCACGCCTCTCGCTGGATGAACCGCTGGATCTCGCGGAGACCATCGCGTGCAACCTTGTCAGCTACAGACAGTCTGGGACACGGGGAGAGCACGACCACATTGCTTAGGCTCTCGCGCTGAATCGCCTCCATCGCAG